>JANTPZ010122234.1:0-12124 GCA_025593235.1 Vachellia pachyceras | reverse complement strand
GAGTTATATAGAATTAATTATGATTTTTCAAAGTTTAGTCAACATGCTGACAGCTTTTGGTTACTATGCGAAATTAAGAGAGAAAGTAACCAAATGTACTTTGTAGGAACTCCAAGGGTAAAAGTAAGCCTTTAGGGCTAATGTGGCCCATTGGGCATTCACTTTTCGTGGCTCTAATTATGCTATTAATTCCCTAGGGCCATAAAGTGACAAAGGAAAAGCTATGGTTAGAAGATCAAGGTACTTAAGGAGGAGGCAACATCTAAAAGGTAGTGAACTTACTTACTTGTATGTGTGTGATGTTTATGTTGTGCATTGATTTGCTATAGTGCTTTACTAGATTATGTGAAGCATGTATGAATGAATAAAGCTCTGTTTTTATTTTTACTATGGCCATAAGTACATTACACAAAACATTGAGCACGCAGTATTTCATTATGTGAACATGAGCCTATATAAGGCAAGCATATCATGCATTAGCATTCATCCTACATGCATTGTTTGTAATGTTTGCTACTAGGATTCCTTGAATCTCACCCTCTCCCATTAACCATTTCTAGGTACAAGTGCATCCAAGAGTAAGGAGAAAGTTTATGAAGTTAAAGCAAGGAATTTGTCATGAGCATGGAATGTATATATGTCATGTAATATGTCTTATGAGCCCATGCATGTATGGATGTTATATGATTGCTAAGAACTCCTAAATGAATGATCAAATATGGTTCAAAAAGGATTAGGAGTTAGGGTTTCAAAAAGATGATGTTTGAAAATGATAAGTGACTTTTTATCAAAGTGAAGTTGGTCAAACCCCTAACTTTGGCCTATTTCAAAATAGGGTAAATGAACTCCAATTGAGCTGAAATTTTACAGAAAAATATTTGGCATTGTAAGGTTTAAAACAAGCCAAATAACAATGGATTTGGAGTTTTGTACAGAAAGTTATGATGTTCCAAAGATTGAAGAAAATCACTGAAAAACCTGGGAAAATAGAAAAATGACCAAATGAACAGTAATTTTTCACGAATTAAACTGTATCATTTCAGAAAGTAAATGACTCAATGAGTATTTTTTCCTTATAAAGTAACTTACAAGCTTCAAATAGAAATTGGAAGCACTCAAGTTCGATTTTTCTACAATTAGTTATGAATTTTCAAAGTTGTCCCAAAAATCTGTGAATAGTGACGTGAATAGTAACCTTAAACTTTAAAATTTTATTTTTCACTCTTTGGTTACTCTAAGTCACTAAAGGCCTAAAGGTGCTTCCAAATAGATATTTAATGAAGCTAAAGGTAAAGATTAAGGAGTGTCACACTAATACCCATATTTCACTTAAATTTAACTCCACTTTGGCAAGACCTTAAATTTAAGTTATTTAGGTAGGTAACCCTTTACCAATTACATCATATGTAACTCTTAGATTTTATGGGATTTGGTCTTCATATGACCCAACATGTTTAATCCCATATAATGCCTTGAGATCCAAAACCGTTTTGATAATCTCAATTAAGTCAAGACAATAATGAATTGTGTGAGTAGCACCATTACTCACGATTGTTTTCCCAAGATAACTCAAATGCATCCACTTTGGTGGAACCTACAATTGAGCTATCAAGGTTTTAACAATTATTCATTAATTGGCAGCATTATGACTTAAGATTGAATTATGAGGATTTTTTTGTAAATTAACTAATTTATATGTATACAACGCAATTTATATCTAATACAAATATATATACACATATATATAACAATATGCATCATATAATCTAATCATAAGAAGCATAAAATATGATATAATATGGTTTACCTAACTTATATAATCTCAAACTCATGAGATAACCTCTATAATAAGAAGTGATTAAAGATTAAGAAAATTTACAAACCTTTTGTAAATTTTAATTATCTCAAGCCCATGAGATAACCTCTATAATAAAATTAACTAATAAATGGTTTAAGAATGAGATCCCATATATTATGAAAATGGACAATATGAGAAATTATAACTCATATACTATGAGAGATAATTTCCCATGATTAAATGTAATCCCCTCAACAAATTTACCCACATAATATATATAGGGTTAATTATGTAATTCGTTAATAGATAATAACTCATATATCAAGAACTCATTTTAATATCAAAGGTAACATGAGAGATGATAACTCATATATCTCTCACGAATTTGACATACATCAATGTATAACAAACAAGAACACATAATATATATCTTGCTTTTCAAGGGGAAAAAGCACATCATACATCACATGTATGTCCCAAATTCATACTTTTCAAGAATGCATATCATATCATGCTTTTCAAGTGAAAAAGACCCATCATACATCACATATATATCCCAAATTCATACTTTTCAAGAACACATATTATATATCATGCTTTTCAAGTGAAAAAGTCACGTCATACATCACATGTATATCCCAAATTCATACTTTTCATGAATCCAAGAACCCATATATCATATATATGATGTTCTTAGTCAAAACGCACATATAAATTCAAAACGCATCAATCAACATATGTAATATATTATGCCAACCATTCAAACTCAATCTAAACGCACAATTGACCAGGCTGTGATACCACTGTTAGCATTAGAACATACATGCAGTGGAATTTAAAATTTTCTAATCCCAAATACGGATCTATCAAAGGCATTTAGATCGAGGAGATGAAGGTGTACCTTTGGCGATTCGAATCAGAAGCGTTTCTTGCGTTTATATCTCTTCAGGTTCCACAACCTTTTGCGTTCTTGATTCTGATCACGAGGAGCCAACCTTCTTTGATCGCCTACCTCTACCGGTATCCACACGAACAGTTTCCAACAATCGCAGCGTGCTAGCGCCTCTTACGTCTCACTCTCTCTAGGGTTTCTGTGGCTCACAATTAGATTCAAATTTTTTTCTGCTTCTCTTGCTCATGAGTCCTAATGTTTATCGATCTCCTGGAGAGCCTCTCAAATATGAGATTAATCATTAATTAATCTTTAAAATTGGAATTCATATATGAAAAGATATTCAAGATTAATATTTATTAATCTTGAAATTCGAATTTCCAAAAGGATATTCAAGATTTATCTTAAAATTTGAATCTCAAAACGATATTCAAGATCTAATCCTGAAATTTGAATCTCAAAAGATATTCAAGATCTAATCTTGATTAATCTTGAAATTCAAAATTTGAAATGATATTCAAGATCTAATCTTGAAATTTGAATTTCAAAAGATATTCAAGATCCAATATTGAAATTTGAATTTCAAAAGATCTAATCTTGATTAATCTTGAAATTCGAAATTTAAAATTCAAAATATGAAATTCGAATTTTGCAATCTTAATTTGGATTAAATTGATCTGATCAAATCCTATCCGTTTAATTTATCCAAATAATGAGCCAACAAATTTAATTTTTCTTTATAAATTAAATTAATGCTAGTTATTTAATTTATCAAATAAATTAAATATTAAACTAACACACACAAATATTATTTAATAATATTGTGCAATTTCAAATTTTAACATATATATACATATATATATATATATTTAAAATTTGAATAAACCCCAGAAATAAAGCTCATGTTGGGCTGTTCTTGCATGCGACCCTCTAGGCCCGTATAAAGTTAACACAACGCAATCTCATCGCAAGCCCACAAGTTGCAAGCGGTCTCTAGCAAGACATTATAACTACCCAAATCATACGGGAATCGTTAACACGACATAACCTTTTATGCAATCATATCACTTTCCTTTTGTCACGCGATATTTCAGTCAAGGATGAGGCATGGCTGACGTCATCCTCCTAATCCCGACCATTACTTTCTCGATCCCTGAGTAGTCTGTTTAAAGAAACTAAAACCCCTTTTCGTTACAGTTTTGCCATACATTTCTCAGACTCACTCATCGAGGGGCCTAGTAATATCTCTCAACTAATGTGAGGGACAAATCCCATCTTGATCACTCACATTCCTCTACATGAAAACCCCTAAGTCCGATCATAGTCTTTATCATCACTTGGCCAAAGGTGACTTTTGACTAACATAATAGTTATCAATTAGCCTTTATTTCAGTCAATAGCAAAAACACGGATATTACATTTCTACCCCCTTAAAATAAATTTCATCCTCGAAAGTTGCATACCTTGTACTGCTACTTTGAAGTATCTGGATTTTATGTCCTCTTCAGTTTTCCCATGAAATTTTCATCTAGTGTCAATCCTCTCAACTGGGAACATGCAAGACATAACGGACAAAGCTCAGATTCGGGGGTAAATCCAAATAGCAGATAACCGTTTCCAACTTATTCCGTTATTTGGTATAATCCAGTATACTTCACATTGAGCTTCTTATTTTAAGCTCTATTTAGTCCGATGGAGATCTATATCTCTGGCTATACTGGGCCTTTCAGAACACCATTTGGCTATTAGAATGGTAGCTATTACTATAAACACATTTAGCTAATCGCAAACATACATTCCAATTCTCTCTTAACTCTAGCATCTATGCTCACAATACATTGCCGAGTAATTGAATTAGTCTCTATTGGCTAACTTTATTTTCATAGCTAGAAAATATACCAATTCTATCGTTCAGTTCGTGGTCACCAGATCACATCAGGGTCTATCATTTATGGTAATTCCACATTAACATCCATTATAACACTATCCCATTCCATTATGGAATCGATTGAGGTTGCAACATTTTTTAGTGGCTTTTGTTACTCTGTCTTCATTCTCTGACAGATAAGACATCCTATCACATAGTCAATGATGTCTCCTTTCATCCCCAACCACCAACAGTTATGTCATTTCAGGATACATTCTCGTCATTCCTGAATGGATAGTGTATCTACTCTTATAAATCTCATCTGACCATTATTTCCTTAGAGTAGGCTTTGGAAGGATATAATATTTTCTTCTGAACTCTATTATGCCCGCAAGAATCTTATAAAATTCACTGTTTCCCCCAAGGCTCAACTGAGGCTCAACAGACTAAATCAAGTGATTATCTTTTTGAGTCTTATTAACCTCTCCTAGTTATACAATTTATAATCCGAGTGTGCCAAACTCATAAGGTCTCACGCACACATTTTCTCATCCAACTCCTGCCCAAAATATCATCAAGCAGTCCTTATTCCCACATGGATATCATAATCATCTGCCCTATTTTTTTCGGCTTAGCATACTACTGGCGCATCCATCATAACATACATCATTTAATAGTCATAGTCGTTGAGCAATTTCCCCATCGCCTCACAGGTCAATGATTGCTCCACATAAATAGTGCCTCCCCTATCTTTAGAGTAAAAACAATCGCTGCTAGTTCCATATCAAATGCGGGAAAAATTTTCATCACGAGGTTTTAATTGACACGAGGCATAGGTAATCTTCCCCTATTATATCAATACAATTTTCAATCTATGCCCACTGGCATCACCGTAGACCACACAGTCTACTTTGGATCTAGAAACATACCTCCCAATCTATGCCCACCGGCATACTATAGACCACACATGTCTACTTCGGATTTGGGATTATCAACATTTGGGTTTAGGTACATCGATCACCTCATCAATTTTCAATTTCTGTGAAATACAACGACCTTCCCCACAGTGTTAGGGTCTAGGTAAACCGATCTCCTCGTCAATTTTTCAATTGACGTGAAACACAGCAACCTTCCCCATTAATGTTAGGTTCTAGATAGGCCTTCCTCCTTATCAATTTATAGAAACTGGATTTTAATTGACGTGAGACACAGCAACCTTCCCAATATCAGGGTATAGGTAGGCCTGCCTTCCCATCAATTCTCAGATATCAGCATCATATTTTCATCTCACATGATCATTCAATCATTTCAAATGAGCCTAACCAGCGCTAAAGCAATCCGGGAAAAATTTATATAAACTTTGCACAATTACCCGGTATGCTTCTCTAAAGATTTGGAGTACACCAATATATCACCAATCAAAGACTATGACAAATTAATCCAGGTACTGCTGGAAAAACATTCAATAAATACAATTTACAAACTATAGGGGCATTCATCAATCCGAACGGCATTACTAGAATCCCACAATATCCACATCTAGTATAAAAAGCCATTTTAACAATATTATCTTCTCGAACCTGGAATTGAAAGTAACTTGACTTAAAATCAAGCTTAGATAATATCTTGACTCTACTCAATTGGTCTAACAGATCGTCAATTTGGGGAAACAATAATCATCTTTCATTATCATCTCAATCGATTCATGGTAGTTTATACGTAATGTAAGACTCCCGCCTTTCCTTCCACAAAGAGAACTGGGGTCCCCATGACACTTGATGGCCCAAATAAACCCCTTCTCTAATAGCTTTTCAATCTACTGTTTTAGCTTCGTTGTCGCACCTGAAGCAATTCAATGCAGGGTCTTCAAAATTTCAATTGATCTGGAATGTTAAATTCATAACAAACTTTACCTCTCTCTAGAGGTAATTCATTGATTTCCTCAAACATCACATCCAGGAATTCACCATGGGAATATCTTGAAGGGATTCTTTCATTTGAATTCCTACTGAAAAAAAATTTTATAGCCTTAGCATCCCTTCTATAAGCATCTCTCTGCTTCAGCCTTAAAAATACAATCTAATCTGACCTTAGTGCTTGGGACCATTTCTTACGGGTAACACCAGGATTTGGCTTTCACAATCAAATAACATTCCATTGGCCAACAACTAATTCAACCTAGCAATCATATCAATTATTATGGAATGACATGCAATATGAATCAACAACATTGCAACTACAATCTTATCGGGTCATATCATTCAAGCAGGCATAGCGAGTAACAACACGAATCCTAGTAGGGGTAAATATGATCATACCACATGGCAGAATATTTATAATCTAATCCAGATAATTATTGCAACTATGTGGAATAAATTATAATAGATGCCCATATCGTAAATTGTATACACAAGGTAGCTATATTTCTCAATTGTACCTTGAGTCATATTGGGCGATTCATCCGCTTCTGGTGTAATGGTAAAAACTTTGCCGGTACTTTGTAATTTCTGCCCCTCAAATGCCTGGGTGCATTCGCAGAAAAAGTGATCAGGTTTTCCGCACTTAAAATAAACCTTTTGGCCTACTGAGTAAGGTCCATTACCATGAATACGCCCACACTTATTGCATGCCTAACTCGATAGGTTTCGTTGGCCAATTCCCTTATTTCCCTGTTTCTTAAATCCTCTCCTATAAGGGGGTTTCTGTCCTCTTTTAACACCTGAAGAGCTACTTACTCCTGGCCTTTCCATTGAGGTTGAAGCTTTAGCCATCGAATGATGATTTTGGCTACTCTCTGTTACTCTACAGACCTCATCTGCAGTGTTAAAGGTAGTAATCCTCATTGCAGCAACTCTTTCTCTTAAGGTTAGCCTCAATCCTCTAACCATCCTCTCTGTGTTCCACTCCTCATCATGAGTTCGCTAGAGGTAAGTGGAATATCGGGATAGCTGTAAGTATCTATCAAGATATTCATTAAAAGATTCTCTACCCCCGTGCCTTAAAATGAGGAATTCAGCTTCCTTCTCATCCTGCACAGATTTAGGGAAATACTTTTGGTTAAATTGTTCTAGAAAAATTTCCCAAGTGATGGGGATATCTCTTGCCCACAGTATAAGTTCAGTGTTACTCCACCATCTATTAACTTCTTGTTCTAACTTGTAAATGGACAACTGTGCTTTTACCTCAGACGGGCAATTCATCACTTTAAAGATTTTCTCAAGTCGCATTATCCAGCTTTCTGCACTTGGACATTCAAGGATCCTTCAAAAATGGGCGAATTATGCTTGCAAAATTTGCTCACCCATTGTTGTACATCCTCCTTATCCTCCAGTCTCACCATTCTAATTGGAGGAGGGCTAGGAATTGGTTCAGGTTCCTGCTGCAGAGGAGGCTAAGGTTCTTGCTGTGGATGGGGTTAAGCATTTTGATGCTGAGCAGCTACGGCTGCTACTACCGCCGCCTAATGGTAGCTTCTCTTTTAGCTACTCTTTTTTGCTCTTGTCTATTTCTATCTTACTCTTGGCGAGCTTGAGTTGTTCTTAACTCTTCCATAAACTGCTGCTGTTCATTTAATCTTCTTAAAATGTCTTGCATTGGGTCTTCCTGTCTAACTTGACCCCTTTGATCATCTCTAATTCTAGTTCTACGAGTTCGCACCATATTGATCTTTTAATCCCTTAAAAATGAAAAACCATGTCAATATAACAAATTAAATATCATGCTCATCAAATATTACCAAAATATCACACTCACATATCATTATATGCCTCTTTGTACATATCAACTATTTGGTACTAAAGTAGTCTCAGTGCTAAAGCAGTCTCAGTGTAACACACCTTTACCTTCATTTTATATCCATTTGGAAGCACCTTTAGGCCTTTAGTGACTTAGAGTAACCAAGGAGTGAAAAATAAAATTTCCAAGTTTAGGGACTGTTCATATCACTATCACAGCTTTTTGGGCTAACTTTGAAAATTCATAACTAATTCTAAAAAAATCTAAATTAAGTGCTTCCAATTTATATTTGAAGCTTATAAGTTCCTATACATGAGAAAAATACTCATTGGGTCACTAGCTTGCCCAATTGATACAGTTTAATACTTAAAATTTACTGTTCATTTGGCAATTTTTCATTTTTCCCAGGTTTTTTTATGATTTTTCACTAACTTTGGAACATTATAAATCATCGTACAAAACTCCAATTCTAGTGTTCTTTGGCTCGTTTTAAAGCTTGCAACATGAACTATTTTTCTATCAAAATTCATCTCATTTGAAGTTCATTTGCTCTATTTCACGATAGGTCAAAGTATGGGGTTAGACCAACTTCACACTTGCTAATTAGTCAAACTTGTGACTTTCTAACTTCATAATTTGACATCCTATCTTTTGGGATTCTTTTGATCATGATTAACCATGCATTTGTGAATATCTAAGGCATACATTCACTACCTTATGGCTACCACATAAGTAAGAATTTAATTTACATATTACACAACATAATCAAACTTAAATAGCTGAAGATGGAGGGGAATTGTTGTTTTAATAATCCTCACATAAATGGTTTAAGAGCTAAGATGCAATCTTGCTAATTTAGTATAATCTAAGGGTGTAAATTAAGCCACACATCCAACAAGTGCTTGCTTCTCATCAACCCTTCAAAAGTGAGTAATGATGGCTGTAATTTCTATTTAGAAATCTGGTTACATTAACCAAACTGGATCCCTTCGGTTACTTTTACTGATTGCACTTTGTACCAATAAACATAACTTTATTCCGGTAAATCTTTTTCTACTTTTCTGGAGATATTTTCTTCCTCATTTAATCTCCATAATTTTCTCTTGAATATAACAAATTTATTATCCTCAAAATACCCCTTGACTCCCTCAAATTTTACAGGATTTATTTATCTTGTCCAAAATCCATGAAAACGTACAATCGGAGGGCAAAATTCTTTTAGGGCCTTGAAAAATACTACATTTTTCACTAATTCTCTAGCCCTTTTTCTTTTCCCAAAATGCCCTCTAGATTTTTCAAAATTAATTTTTGAAATAAATTATATTTTGGGGATTTTCGGGTCTGTTTCCCGATTTTCGGGGAAATCGCCTAATCGTACACTTGGCAATAATTTTATTAAATACTATAAAATTCACTTGATTTTTTCCACATTTTTGTCTAAATTTTTGGAGAGAGCTCCTGGTACCTTAAATAATTATTTTCCTCCTTTTTGTCCTTCAAAATTATATAAACAGAAATCCAGTCCGAATCTGAAAAATCTGGGATTCACGATTATACTCCGCGAGTCAAGCTCTGTCTAGTGGGCATTTGAAAATTTTTGGTCAACAGCTGACTTTGACTTTTGACCTTGACTTGTCAAATGACCAAAATGCCCTTCCACTTTCTCATAATTACCATTTTGCCCTTACTTTATCTATTTTTCCAAAATTCCAACTTTACCCTTACTCTTTATTCTTAAAGACCTTTATGTCCTTAATCTTTTTATCTAATGAAAAATAGGTCCCTTCCCAGGGGGTCACCCATCCTGAAATTGCTTCTATCCTTGGCACGCTTAATTTTAAAGTTCTTACAAATTTCAGTATCTTAGACCTATTTGTCAAAAATCTTTCTGGCCTGTTCTATTCCTTATTTTCTGTACTTTCTATCTATGAGCTCTGTCTCACATAATATTTATTGATTAGCCTTTATTTCACTCAATAGCAAAAAACAAGGATATTACAAAAGGTAGCTTGGGAACAACAATATGTGATTGAATAAGTTAAAAGTTTGAAAAATAATTTTTCTCTTATTTTGGGAATTTCGTCCAGATCTGTGATGGTGGGGAAGGAGCTGGATTTTGATGATTTTGTTGCCTCCAATGGCTTTAAAATGAGATTTTGTGTAGGGTAAAGGTAAGCATAAGTTTTGGGAAGCATTAGAAAACATTAAGACAAGTTAAAGTGTTCTAAGGCTTATAAAAGAACAAGGGAAGTTATAGTGCGTTTTTTATGGTTTTCCTTTCTTGATAATGGCTTGAGAATGATGATTATATTATTGTATGATGTTTAGGAAGACAAAACATCAAAGAATATGTTGAGAACATTCATCAAGAAAGCTTTAAATCTCAAGAAAAGCTAAAGAGACAAGGTAGCAAAACCTTCTAACCTTAACTAAGTTGTTTTGAAAATGTGTATGAATTTATGCATGACTTGTACTGAAAATTCATGATGATTGAAAGAGTGAATATGTACTTCTGTGTACTATGGCCATATGCATTTAATTGTTACATATAATATCCATAAATTTCTATGCTAGCCGAATGAAATGTTAATCCGATAGCTAGGAATGAAAAGAGAAATTAGAGGTAAATAGTACAGAAAGAAAGATTATAGGCCGCAAGCCAAAATGATAGACCTGGTTTAGTACACGGAATTCCGTAGGAATTCCAGAATTAAGGAAAATTGCCCAGAGTGATATGAGGATGGGAAAACCTTTAGGAAAGGGACATATACGTCATTTAATAAAAGACCAAGGACATAAAGGTCTTTTAGTATTAAAAGTAAGGGCAAAAGAGTCATTTTAAAAAAGTAGAGAAGTAAGGGCAAAATGGTAATTATAAGAAAGTTAAAGGGTATTTTGGTCATTTGACAAAAGAAAAGTCAAAGTCAAAAGTCAACCAGTTGACCAAAATATCAGAAAAATTTACAGATGCCCAAAAGATAGATCTCTATATACCGGTCGCAATGACGTAACACGGATTTTCCAGGTTCGGACCCGATTTCTGTCTACGGAATTTTGAAGGGTAAAAAAGGAAAAATAATTATTTGAAATATCATGAGCTCTTCAAAAATTTGGAGAAAAATATGGAAAATCCAGTGAATTATGTAGTAATTAATAAAATTATTACTCGGTATATAATTAAGACGGTTTTCCCAAAAATTAGGAAAAATACCCGAAAAATCCCTAAAATATAATTATTTCAAAAATTAATTTTGGAAAATGTAGAGGGAATTTTGGAAAAAGGAAAACGGCATGAGAATCAGTGAAAATATAGTATTTTTCAAGGCCCTAAAAGAAATTTGCTCTCCGATTGTTCCGTTTCAGGGATTTTGGACAGGAAAAAATAATCCTGTAAAAATTGAGATAATTAAAGGGTATTTTTGGAATAATAATTTTATTATATTCAAGATGGAATTATGGAGATTAAATGAAAAATAAAATATCTATAGAAAAGTAGAAAAAGATTTACCGGAATAAAGTTAAGTTTACCGGTAAAAAGTGTAATCGGTAAAAGTAACCGAATGGGATCCAGTTTGGTTGGAGTAACCAAAAGGGAATCAGATTTTTACAGCCATGATTACACTTTATGAGAGCCAATGAGAAGTGAGATAAGTGGCATCCTTGTGGCTTAATCTAAAACCTTAGATCTCCTTTATTTTGCAAGATGAGATCCTAGCCATTAGTTCATTAAATGGTGAATTAATAAAACAACAATTCCCTTCATCTTCCAGCCCATTTCCTCGTCAGTTTCAGCAGCAAGGGAGAGGAGAAAGTGGCGTCATTTTGGAGCAAG
>JANTPZ010122233.1:0-18539 GCA_025593235.1 Vachellia pachyceras | reverse complement strand
AAGAGTTTGTTTTCCTGTTCCGCATCCGAAGACATATAGGAAAATTAATGCTAGATTTTGTTGGAATGGTGTGAAGCAGGGGTTTGTGGGATCAGGGGTGGATTTCCCGATGGGGAATGTATCGCTCTTTCTGTTCTTTTCGGGGAGCCTTAGGCCTACGGCGCCCTATCTTCCAAGATAGGGCGTCGTAGACCTAGCCTAAAAATAAAGGGCCTATGGCGCCCTATCTTCAAATATAGGGCGCCGTAGGCCGAAACTTTCTACGCCCATCACATTTGCGTCCCCCTAAAAAAAGGCGTCAATTGGGTTGAAAATATGGCGTAAAAAGTACTTTTTGTAGTAGTGGACCTCGGTTCAACCCCCATTTCCGGACGAGTCGCCGGTTTCTGGTTTGACTGACCGGTCCGGTCCGAGTTCCCGTACGTTGGTTTCATAAGAACTTGAATGTTTAACTATGTTAATTATCACTTTTAAGTGTATGGATCAAAATCAAATTTTCTTAAAAGCATAGAAACCAAAATCAAAGTCTTTTGATCCTATACTTTTTAAGCGAATTCATTTTTAGTTTCTATATTTTTAATGGATTTTGGTTTTAGTCCATATAATTAACTTTGTTAATTAACGCTGTTAAACATTAAAGTTCTCATGAAACTATATTTGATTGTAACAATAATAAAATACAACATTAAAAATATATATTTATTTTTACAATTCTTCATAAGTTACAAAGTAACAAAATAATAATACATTAAAATATAGTTAGTAATAATTGTATGTAGTCTAATTTATTTGTTCAAAAAATAAAAGTAAGAAATCCTAAAAATGGTGACAAATTAAAGTAACAAATCTAGTTAAGGGAAGTCAAAATTAATTGGAACTAAAAAATAAAAAATAAGAATTTTTTAAAAATTTGAAATAGGGTACCACTGCATTGTCTTGGGTTACCCATGTTATGATCAATTGCCCCGATTCACGCTAGGTCACCCTGGATCAGAAAGCTTTCTAGGTTGGAGGCTGACTGGATTGGTTAAGTGATCGGGTCGCCAGAAGTTTCTGGATCAACTCGGTCAGTCCAATCCGGGTTTTAATACAATGTGCGAACTTGAGCGATAAAAATGATATTAACCGAAAAAAAACAAGAATAAAATCATTTAAATTCTAAAAATATTTTTATTTTTCTTTTTTGCTAAGCACATGAATCTTTCTATTGGAGGTTAGTAATTTTGTTCCAGACACTATTGCGCACTGAATGCCGGCACTTCTCTTGATAAGGATTCAAACATAGATACATTATATTATAAGGAAATAGTCATTTCCTCTAAACCCTAAACCCTATCTATTTGATTTAAAAGTATCTTTATACAATTTTAAGGGTGGTTTGGCCATGTCAGACCACTCTTCCACCTCTTGAAAAGTCTCTCTAACCAACCAAAAAGGCTCATGTCACAAGAATTTGTCTCCTTTCCTTAATTTGGTTCCTCTCATTACTGTCCACCAAACATCGCTAAAAGAAAGAAAATATTAAAGAGAATAGTCAAAACACACATTATCCAAACGCAGAGCACCACATGCATCGATCGTCTTCATTTGCATTTTGTGTGCTTCAAAACTTGCTAGAAGGCGCAATCACACTTCGAATTAGATGTGACTTGAAAGAAATGAGAAAAAAAAACCAAGTTTGATTGACGTGGTGGTTCAGCACCTCATCCTTTAAGCATGTGGTCAGGGGATCAATCCCTGGCTCATGTGAATGGAGCAAACCACTTGACCAGTCCTTTACCACTTTGTGCGCTGACCCGGGACGGAGGATTAGTCTCACAGCTTTCGGCTGTGGGGATACCTTAATGCAAATAAAAAAAAGAAATAAAAAAATACGATGAGTTACACTTAATCATTAATTTTCAGGACAAATTGATAAATAAGTATTAACTAATTTTTAAGTGATTTATGTTACAGATAGAAGGGAGTACATACTATAGACATACACATGGGCCATGTATAATGTGTGCTGGTATTGAAATTAATGCATAAATTTATTATGTATTGATTTTTCTTGAATGAGGAGATTCCAAAGTTGGTAAGTTGGCAATTAGTTTTAACATTAGTGACAAATGATTAGTTTCACATTTGTGTTTTAAAAAATTCATTTTTATTAATGAAGCTGTAAAATTAATTTAAAAGAAATTTTTTTACATTCAATTGATTTAATGAAGTTGTAAAATTAATTAAAAAGAAAAAATTTTACATTCAGCGAGTGTTCAAATTAATTATTTATTATATATAGGATCTTTTTGTGTTTTCTGAAATATCCTTCTCATTTATTAGAAAAACTATAAAAAATTATCAATTTTGCTGTGGTGGTGACTATTCGGCTACTGAGGGGAGGCTGCGGTGGTGACCTGGTCTAAGGCAGTTTTTATTAGTGTTGTAAAAGCATATTTTTATAAATTGAGATAAAAATCATGTTATATACATAGCTCACAAACTGTAAATTCATTGAAAAAAAAAGTATTTTTTACTGTTAATCCAAACGGGTACTTAATTTGAAGGATGATGTTAAAGTAAAGATGGGGAACACGTCCCTTGTGGATTCGAGTTGGGAATAATGTATTAACAGTATTATCAAATGTTTTTGCCACATGGGTGCCAAAGATGATAATATAAAAACTATAAAGACACAAGATTGAGTCATAAGCTAGTCAAAAGTTCACGGATTGAGTCATAAGAGAGTCTTAATTGGAGGAATGAGTAGTTATAAATTAAATGAGTTAAAAGTTAGAGGACTAAAAATTAATTTTTCCTTTTTAATTTATATGGTTAAATCGATTAAGGAACCAATGCCTTTTACCAAAAAGGAAAAAAGACCAATGCCTTGCTCAATTTAAAGAGGGTCCAATTTTAAAAACTTCAATATTGTAATTTGAAATTTGAATGCATTTGTAAGCGCAATAACAAAACTAACAATGTTATGAAATTGAGGAATTGAAGGATGAAAAGAGATCATAGCAAGAAGGAATTAAGAGAGAAATAAAGTATATGTTCTCGCTCACTTATGTGTGTTTATACTTAGTACATGATCCTTATTTATAAGGCTCAAGTCATTTATCACAAATATAAATGATTAGTCACAAGGACATTCAGCCACATAATGGTGCTATTGGAGGGTTATATGGAACATGTCCTTGAGCCTTTTCAATTTGAAATGTTAAAGAATATAACACCATGATATGAAATTATACAAAGAACATTCACACTACACATTATATTTTATAACAAACAATTATTTTTATACACAATCAAAATTTATTGTGTAGCATAATTCAATAAATATGTTTCCTATTTGTGTTTAATATGAGAGCTAATTGACTTTTTTGAAGAGATTAAAGAAAGTAAATAAGTTATTTAATAGTGTTTATTTATGTATATAATTAAATTATATATCATTCATAAATTAAACAACTTAGTTTGGATAAAAATGATGATAAATAAAAATACTTATAAATAATGTATTAATTTAGGGGCTAACAAGCAATTTTAGTAATGAAGAATTTCACCAAAAACATCTAGCATAATTAAATTTTAAAGGGTGTAAAATTAGACATAATTTTTAAAATGATGTAATTTTAGCAGCACTGTAAATTAACTCAAATATCACACTTTTTTTTTTGGCTTGGAACACACTTTTTGTTCTTC
This sequence comes from Vachellia pachyceras, assembly GCA_025593235.1. Classification (NCBI taxonomy): domain Eukaryota; kingdom Viridiplantae; phylum Streptophyta; class Magnoliopsida; order Fabales; family Fabaceae; genus Vachellia; species Vachellia pachyceras. Next base: position 14,846 of record JANTPZ010122233.1, on the reverse strand, counting down.
TAGTTTTATGAAGGACATGAAGTAGTATAATATACACGTCCTTTAATTATGGGATATGTAGACATGGAACGGGAAGTGAACATCCTCGTATTACATTAACGATGGAACAGTAACATTAATTTATGATTAAACGTGACGAACAACATTCCAGAGGGCAAAACTGATATCTATATATCAATGAATCCAACTTTATTGCTTTCTTCCTCATCGGTCACCTCTCCTAACAGAGCCCTTTCTTCTTCCTGGCTTTTCCCTTCGGTTTCCTCTGAGCTTCCTTGTAGCACTAACGCAAACTCTAGGGCCCACTCAACTTCGCTCATCGATGGTCTTTCGTCTGGGTCATCTTCCAAACATTTTAATGCCATGTCGCTAAATGCTTTCAGGCTCTCTGGTTTCGCACTTTCTATCAAAAATGGATCAACGGTTTGATGAATCACACCCTCGTGATGGCATTTTCTGACCCATTCCACTAAGCTTGCCTTCTGCTTCTCAACCGTACGCAAGAAAGGTGGCCTCCCGCATAATACTTCGAGGAACACCACACCAAATGAATAAACATCGGACTTTAGAGTCAACCTTTGACGCTTGTAGTATTCTGGATCCAAATAACCAACGCTTCCTTTTACCACTGTGGTAATGTGAGAGTTGGACATCCCTGTGGGTCCTTTTTTTGATAATCCATAGTCGGAGATCTTGGCGACCCATTTCTCGTTTAGTAAAATGTTCGTCGTCTTCACGTCTCGATGGATAATATTTTGGGTTGCACCAGCATGAAGATAATGGAGTCCACGCGCTGCATAGAGGCAAATCTCTAGCCTTTGCTTCCAAGAAAGTGGATGCTTATTGGGATTATTGTAAAGATGCTCCTGGAGGGAACCACGAGCCATGAACTCGTAGACGAGGATCATCTCGTAGCCATCGTTGCAGTAACCAATGAGAGATACCAAATGATGGTGACGAAGTTGAGAGAGCATTTCAATCTCCGTTCGGAACTCTTGGAGCCCTTGTTGCGACCCTTGTCTGAGCCGTTTGATTGCCACCGGAGTGTGACCGTCGTCGATGTACCCTTTGTACACGTTGCCGAATCCTCCGACGCCGATGATAAAGAGATGGTTGAAGTTGTTGGTGGCGGCTTTGATCTCGGTGATGGAGAAGTGACGGCACAGTTCCATCGGAAGAGATGAGCCGTTGGTAGTGGTGTTCGCTGATTTTGTCATGGTGTACGGAAGAGATTCCTTGGCGTTCTTGCCATGACTGATGAGGAAGAAGCCGATACAGGAAATCAGAACGACGATGGAAGCAGCAACGCCGGCGATAACCCCGATTAGAATCCTGTTTCTGGTTTTTCTGGCATGTTTTTGGGGAACAGAGTTAGGTCCGGCGAGATTACTTTGTGGATCAATGATCTTGAAAATCTCAAGTCCATTCAAGAATGCGTCACTGTACCAAGTCTCTGATTGCAAGTCAGGATGCATTTTGAGCGAAAGAGAAGCTGGTTTGGCATCACCTGAAACAATTACGGCATAGTCTCTATATACCGGAATCGCTTTTCCCTTGGCCCACTTTAAAACATTCGCACCATCCTCAGCTAACTGGTCGGCAATGTAAATATCAAACATTCTGCTGAAGTAATCATTGATGGCTGGATTAAGCTCACAAAAGTGGAGTCTCAGCATGTAGGTAAAGCCAGAATCGACAGGAAACTCCCATGTGAGGTTAGTATTCATGTTGAGAGTTTTATTATTCCCCATATCGCGTTCTGTTCGATAGACTTGCTCAGGTGCTGTGTAGTTAGGAACTTGGCTGAACATTAGGGGTCTTCTCTCACCTTCGAAATCAATAGCTAAAGAAGATTTATGAACAAGGAACTTGCAATCGGCGTCCCAAGATCGGAGCATTCCCGTGTCTTCCCTGGCTGAGATTTGGCTTCCTCCGACATTCAGTCTGTACTCTGTCTGAAGAGCAACGTCGTCGGAGATGCTAAGGCTGCTCTCCGAACCAATCAATTTGACTCCAAAGTCGTTGGGTTTGGTGTAATAGAGATCCTCAGGCATGGAGACAATCTCAATTCCATTAACAAACGCAAAAGAATCTGGGCTTGTTGAATTAGGAGTGAAAGTTAAGGTGAGCCTCTGGCCATCGCCGACGTTGACGCAATATTCTCTGAAGATGGTATCTTTGCGCTCAGCATCGGCTGTGAGGGAAGCGTTGAAATCCTTAAGGAGTGTGAACCCACCAGATTTGACAGTAAAGAAGGAATCAGAACGATCAAAACCAGGGTACGAAGCAGGGTAGAAGAAGAGGCGGAGGAATTTCTGGCCAGGAGAGACAGGGAATGAATAGGAGAATTGAGAGCGAGAGAGACGAGCTGTGGGGAAAGGGACCTGTTGAGTAGAAGGAGATTGAGTAAGCGCTTGAGCCGCAACAGATCCATCTTGTTTGGATAACAACTTTGAATCAATGTCTCCGTTCCATGTCCGATCATTTCCCAATGAGTTGCCCGAGAAGCCGCATCTGATGCTAAAAAGATTATCGGGGGTGTAAAGAGAAGCAAGCATGGAAGAGAAAAGCAGGGGGAAGCAGAGTAAGAAGATGGTCCATGATGATGATGAAGAAATGATGCGGTTGAAGCTCATGTTTGTATGAGGAAGAAGACGAAGTTTGGCCTTCATGGAGGTCAAATCACTCTACAGAGCCAATATAGAGATCAAAAGAAAATATTAGTTTCCATGGGTTGGAGTAGTTTCCATGAAGGTGCCTGTGTGGGAGAGTAAACGTTCAAGTCTACGCAAAAGAACAAAGCACTGAGCAGTACTGAAGTGAAGAATTGACCTGATTGATGAATGTTTGGTGCCAACGGTACTGTGAAATTCGGATGATGCAAAGATTGAGAAAATTATAAAGAAGAAGAATGATAATTTTGATTTTTGAATGGCTATGTCAGGCCACAAGAAAAGAACAAGAATGGCTCTGTGAGTGTATCAATATGTTTTGGTGTAATAGAGATCCTCAGGCATAGAGACAATCTCAATTCCATTAACAAACGCGTAAGAATCTGGCTTTGTTGAATTCGGAGTGAAAGTTAAGTTGAGACTCTCGTCTTCGCCGACATTGACGCAATATTCTCTGAACCCACCAGATTTGACGTTGAAGAAGGCATCAGAACGATCAAACCCAGGGGTACGACGCAGGGTAGAAGAAGAGGCGGAGGAATTTCTGGTCAAAAGAGGCAGGCAACGAATAGGAGAACTGAGAGCGAGAGAGACGAGCTGCAGTGAAAGGGACTTGTGTAGAAGGAGATTGAGTACGCAAGTGCCTTAGCTTCAACAGATTCGTCTTGTTTGGATAACAACTTTGAGCCGATGTCTCCTGTCCAAGTCCGACAAAGTCCCGGTGAGTGGCCGGAGGAGCCACAGCTGATACTAAATAGATCAACTAGAGTTTAAGCTTGGGCAAGAGTACTAGAAAGGAGATGGAGAGAGAAACAGAGGAAGAAAATGGTCCTTAACGAAGAAGAAGTGGAATGATTATTGAAGCTCCATCATCTCTGGATGAAGCAGATAAATCTAGTCAGGTTTTATTTTGCAGTGCTGACAAAGAACTATTTTATTATATTATAATTATGATAGATATTAACTAGCTGATAAAATATGTCAAGTGTGACTTACCGTCTTTAAGATTTGAGTCAGGTAATCATAATCAACTTTATAAAATGTTTTATAATTAACTTTATAAAATGTTGCTTTCGCATCAACAAGTCAAACTTGATGACTGAGTTATTTATAAGATCTTTATTACTTTTGAGGTTCTGACTAGCAACGAGTATCTGTGTTGCCATCACTATTCCTACATCTAATCAAAAGAGACTTGGCATATTCTAACCTTACCTGTTGATCATAGACCCCAAACAAAAAAAGTAATAGTAAGAGGTAATGTATTTTCGTCAGTTATATTTCTTATAATATTGTATATTTTTATTTATTATCAATTTGTGTTAACACATGGTATCAGAGTCATGTTACATCGATTGAGTCTCTCGAACTTTAATTCGTCAGAAAGGGGTCTGTCACGCATTCGAATGAGGAATAGTTCTCATCGGAATGAGATCATTGCGTGACTTTCTGAATTGTAACTGAAAAAACGGTTTGAAAACATCAATTCATGAACTGCGTTTTCTGTGTTCGGTTTCAAAAAATTTGGTTTGGCATCCGAATTATACACACTCATCATTCGAATGAACATCCTGCTTGGCAAGCTAACATGTAAATCAAAAGGAAGAGAGGTTTAGGGAGATAAACAGTGTGGAGGATGACGTGACAGTGAAAATTTATTCGTTTTACAAACTTCCGTGACGAATCTGGTCCATCAAAAACTTTTGGATACACATTACTCCAACACGTGAACTTGCGTGACAAAAATGCTACTTTACCCTTTTATCAAGGACATGATAATATACACATGTCCTTTAATTATGGGATGTAGACATGGAACGGGGAAGTGAACATCCTCCTATCACATTAACGATGGAACAGTAACATTAATTTATGATCAAACTTGACGAACAACATTCCAGAGGGCAAAACTGATATCTACACCAGTGGATCCAACATTATTACTTTCTTCCTCATTGGTCACCTCTCTTAACAGAGCCCTTTCTTCTTCCTGGCTTTTCCCTTCAGTTTCCTCTGAGCTTCCTTGTAGCACTAACGCAAACTCTAGGGCCCACTCAACTTCGCTCATCGATGGTCTTTCGTCTGGGTCATCTTCCAAACATTTTAAGGCCATGTCGCTAAATGCTTTCAGGCTCTCTGGTTTCGCACTTTCTATCAAAAATGGATCAACGGTTTGATGAATCACACCCTCGTGATGGCATTTTCTGACCCATTCCACTAAGCTTGCCTTCTGCTTCTCAACCGTACGCAAGAAAGGTGGCCTCCCGCATAATACTTCGAGGAACACCACACCAAATGAATAAACATCGGACTTTAGAGTCAACCTTTGACGCTTGTAGTATTCTGGATCCAAATAACCAACGCTTCCTTTTACCACTGTGGTAATGTGAGACTTGGACATCCCTGTGGGTCCTATTTTTGATAATCCAAAGTCGGAGAACTTGGCGACCCATTTCTCGTTCAGTAAAATGTTCGTCGTCTTCACGTCGCGATGGATAATATTTTGGGTTGCACCTGCATGCAGATAATGTAGTCCACGCGCTGCACAGAGGCAAATCTCCAGCCTTTTCTTCCAGGAAAGTGGATGGTTATTGGGATTATTGTAAAGATGCTCCTGGAGGGTCCCACGAGCCATGAACTCGTTGACGAGGATCATCTCGTAGCCATCGTTGCAGTAACCAATGAGAGATACCAAATGATGGTGACGAAGTTGAGAGAGCATTTCAATCTCTGTTCGGAACTCATGGAGCCCTTGTTGCGACCCTTGTTTGAGCCGTTTGATTGCCACCGGAGTGTGACCGTCGTCGATATACCCTTTGTACACGTTGCCGAATCCTCCGACGCCGATGATAAAGAGATGGTCGAAGTTGTTGGTGGCCGCTTTGATCTCGGTGATGGAGAAGTGACGGCACAGTTCCATCGGAAGAGATGTGCCGTTGGTAGTGGTCCTCGCTGATTTAGGAGTGGTGTACGGAAGAGATTCTTTGGCGTTCTTGCCATGTTTGATGACGAAGAACCCGATACAGGAAATCAGAACGACGATGGAAGCAGCAACGCCGGCGATAATCCCTATTAGAATCTTGTTTCTGGTTTTTCTGGCATGTTTTTGGGGAAGATCCTTTGGATTGGGAGGAGGTGGAGGAGGAGGATCAGGGTTAGGTCTTTGTGGATCACTGATCTTGAAAATCTCAAGTCCATTCAAGAATGCGTAACTGTACTGAGTCTTCGATTGCAAGTCAGGATGCATTTTGAGCGAAAGAGAAGCTGGTTTGGCATCACCTGAAACAATTACGGCATAGTCTCTATATACCGGAATCGCTTTTCTATTGGCCCAGTTTAAAACATCCGCACCATCCTCAGCTAACTGGTCGGCAATGTAAATATCAAAAATTCTGTAGAAGGAATTATTGCTGGCTGGATTGTAGTAATCAGTGATGGCTGGATTAAGCTCACAAAAATGGAGTCTCAGCATGTAGTTAAAGCCAGAATCGACAGGAAACTCCCATGTAAGGTTAGTTTTCATGTTGAGAGTTTTATTCTTCCCCATATCGCGTTCTGTTCGATAGACTTGCTCAGGTGCTGTGTAATTAGGAATTCGACTGAACATTAGGGGTCTTCTCTGACTTTCGTAATCAGTAGGTAAAGAAGATTTATAAATAACGAACTTGTCATCGACGTCCCAAGATCGGAGCATTCCTGTGTCTTCCCTGGCTGAGATTTGCCTTCCTCCGACATTCAGCATGTACTCTGTCTGAAGAGCAACGTCGTCGGAGATGCTAAACCTGCTCTCCGAACCAATTAATTTGACTCCTAAGTCGTTGGGTTTGGTGTAATAGAGATCCTCAGGCATGGAGACAATCTCAATTCCATTAACAAACGCAAAAGAATCTGGGCTTGTTGAATTAGGAGTGAAAGTTAAGTTCAGCCTCTCGCCATCGCCGACGTGAAAGCAATATTCTCTGAAGATGGTATCTTCGCGCTCAGCATCGGCTGTGAGGGAAGCGTTGAAATCCTTGAGGAGTGTGAACCCACCAGATTTGACAGTAAAGAAGGCATCAGAACGATCAAAACCAGGTTACGAAGCAGGGTAGAAGAAGAGGTGGAGGAATTTCTTTCCAGGAGAGACAGGGAATGAATAGGAGAATTGAGAGCGAGAGAGACGAGCTGTGGTGAAAGGGAACTGTTGAGTAGAAGGAGATTGAGTAAGCGCTTGAGCCGCAACAGATCCATCTTGTTTGGATAACAACTTTGAATCAATGTCTCCGTTCATGTCCGATCATTTCCCGATGATTTGCCGGAGACGCCGCAACTGATGCTAAAAAGATCATCCGGGGTGTAAAGAGAAGCAAGCAGGGAAGGGAAAAGCAGGGGGAAACAGAGGAAGAAGATGGTCCATGGCGATGTTGATGAAGAAATGGTGCGGTTGAAGCTCATGTTTGGATGAGGAAGAAGACGAAGTTTGGTCTTCATGGAGGTAAAATCACTCTAAAGAGCCAATATAGAGATCAAAAGAAAAGATTAGTCGCCATGGATTGGAGTAGTTTCCAGGAAGCTGCCCGTGTGGGAGAGTAAACGTTCCAAGTCTACGCAAAAGAACAAAGCACTGAGCAGTACAGAAGTGAAGAATTGACCTGATGAACAGTTTGTGCCAACGGTACTGGTGTGAAAATCGGATGATGCAAAGATTGAGAAAGTTATAAAAAAAAGGGGGGAGAATGATAATTTTGATTTTTTGAATGGCTCTGTCAGTGTATCAATATGTTTTAGGACCTGTAGTTGCCATGGATGGAAGTAATTTTCGGGAAGCTGCCTGTGTGAGAGACTAAACGTTCAAGCCTACGCAAGAGAACAAAGCACTGAACAGTACAGAAGTGAAGAATTGACCTGATTAATATTCGCTGGCACCGGTACTGGTGTGAAAATTGGATGATGCAGATTGAGAAAATTATTAAAAAAGGAAGAATGATAATTTTGATTTTTTGAATGGCTATGGTAGGCCACACAAGAAAAAAAAACTAGAAGAGATTTTTTTTATGTCTTATAGCAAAAGTGGACCGGTGCGTTTATAGGAAGATCAAGATGAACACGAATATCAACAAAATTGTGAGGGGCTGCTCCGAAATATTTGACCCGTTTTGATCATCACAACCAATAATTGGACCACGCGCTCTTCTTCACTTTTTCTAGAGACATTTTTAAATATTAAATTTTTTTCATCTAAAAATTCAAATATTTATTTATTGTTGTAAAAATAAGAAAATATAAAAGATGAAGAAAGAATTGGAGAGAAAGATAAAACAATGCTGGTACAAAGTGTGGTACATAATGCCCTATTTACAGGCTCTCACCCCAAATAAGAGTTACGTAGAATCAATGGGAAATTCAATCCCATTAGTGTACAAATTGTAACATTTAATTTATTGACATAAAAACCCCTAAACACTATTCATTGTAGAGGTTATAAGAATGCGATATTAAGGATAAGGAATCGTATGGGTTGAAAGGTATCGACATTAATTTAAAAATGTTTACAACATTTAATACGTAATATATGATTAATTTATTCTTTTCTATATTTTTTTTTGCTCTTATTCTTTTTTTTGGTCATTTTTCAATTTGGACAACGTAAAACCTTCTCCCCCGTAGGAAAGGGAACCCATGCCCTCATATTACGTACTAGAGCTCGGCTCACCATTAATTGACAGTATTAAGCTAGAAATGACCTGTTTGCTGTAACATCTATGTTTTGAACAAATGGATATAAAGGTTAAATGAGTAGTTAAAATATTAATTAAGGGTTTGGAGGATAAAATGAAAGAAAATAAAAGTTAAAAATATCGTTCTACCAAACATAGGAAAAATAAGGGTAAAATAGTTATTTTGAAAAGGTAGGAGATTAAAGTATCTTTTTGAAAAGGAAAGGACCAAAGTGGCATTTTAAAAAGGAACCCAAGTGTAAATTCAAAATTTCTTGAGACCGAAATATCATTTTTGAAATTAAAGGGCATTTGGGTAAATTAAGAAAAATTAAAGGGCATTTTACTCAAAATTTAATCAAAATATTAGAAAATTTTACAAAATCTCAAAAGATATAGAAAAATTCATTGATCGGAAGTAATTGAAGCCTGGTTCATGTCAGAATGACAAAAACAACATTTAAATAAATTTTAAATAATGTTATTTAATATTTACACATTTAATAAATAATTAAGTACATATATTGTTGGGGCCATGACGATTGGGCTGCGGAGGGGAGGCTATGGGGATATGAGCTAATTGAAGGTCACTTTGTATTAGCATTGTAAACATATATTCATACATGATAAAATAAAATTCATCTCAAATATTCCTTAAATATCAAAAATTACATTAAAAAAGTAGTTTTAATTGTTAATAAAGGATGATGTTGAGGCGAAGATGGGGAAAACTTCCCACGTGGAGCAAAGTTGGGAATAATATAACTCAAACATTTATGGATTGAGTTGTAAGAAGGTGATAGTTGAAGGAATGTGTTACAAAGATAAATCACTTTTTAAAATCTAGGTTTTGTCTCGGAATCTGTAAAAGTTATTTTTAAAATAGCTTCCAATCAAGCCTTTAAGTTTCTCTAGCAAATTTATGGTTAAGCTGATAGAGGAACCAATGCCATTTACCAAAAAGAAAGACTTGAACAGTACTGAAGTGAAGAATTGACCTGATGAATAGATGGTGCCAGCGGCACTGGCGTGAAATTGGATGATGCAAAGATTGAGAAAACTATAAAAGGAAGAATGATAATTTTGATTTCTGAATAGCGATGGTAGGCCACAAAGGAAAAAGACAAGACGAGATTTTTTTTTTGGTCTTAGAGCTAAAGTATTTTTTATATATATTCAATACATGTTACACTCTATGATTAGCAGACATAATAATAAGTGTATTTCAACTTAATACCAACTCTCTCTAAGGGTTAATTGGCAACATGCATCATTACATAGTAATCAAATCAGTCTTGGCTTCTCTGCAAAAAGACCTGTCGACGGGTGCGTTTATGGGAAGATCAAGATGAACATGAACATCAACAAAATCGTGAGGGGCTGCTCTTAATATTGACTAGCTCGTTTTGGTCAAGGCAACCAATAATTGGATCTCACACCGGAGACAATTATGTTTTATGCATAATCAGACACTTAATGTAAGTACATTTTAGTAGGGTTTTGAACTTTGTTTCGTCGTCACATTATAAGATACTAACTCATTCTTTTCTCTATTTGTTTTCCCCCATCTTATTTTTTTTTCCTTTTTTATTTGGACAATGTAAACCCTCCTCCCCACAAGAAAGGGGACCCGTGCTCTCATCATACATACTCATTGGAGCTTATGATATGGGTTAGCTGCACAATTTGAATTTAGCCAACTTAATCCATGACTTTATTTTTGTTCAATTATGTTTCAAATTTTCTTTTTTAACAATAAAACATTATTTCAAGCTAAAATATCTTTTAAAAAAGCTTAAATTATAAAAATACAAATATGAATATTCTTGGATGAAAAAATTAGACATACGTTGGATTTTTTTCACCTTTAATTAATAAGCTTAAACTTTTTTTATAAAAATGGAAAGAAAATGGGTTGATGGATTAGTTTGCTTCTTTTACATCTTAGATAGGTCAGAAAGACCTATATCAAAATGGTCATGCATTTTTTTAATCCTGCCCACGATTTTTTTTTTTGCGGGATGAGCCAATATTACCATTTTTACGCATAACTGGAGCATGACAGTTTATTTTGGTAAGTAAAACTTTTACTAATTACTAAACTTCTTTTATGAAAATTTTTCTATTCATCTATATCAATCGAATGATGTAATTTATTTGAAGGATAGAGCAAATTTCTGGTTTAAGATTTGGAATAAGTTTTGAGTTTTGACAATAGAAGATTAGAGAATTGTAGAGATAAAACAGTAGAACATTTTAATCAGTTTAGTTTTGTTTATTAGTTGATTTGAGAATTTTAAATAACTTTTCCCTGTAGTCATATTATTATTTGGTCATATATTATTTTTGTATCAATTAAATTTGAGTTTTATTATTTATCTTAGTATATTAGATCCTACATTAATTATCGAGTGGATTGGATTTAAGGCTTATGATGAAATATAAATATTAATGATTTTTGGAGGAATTTTTAAGTGTTGAAATTTGGTGTTCTTGAATATGTTGAGTAAATAATTATATTTTTTAGTTATTCCAATAAAGAGAAATAATTTATGGAAGGGAGAAATGTGATTTTTGCAATAAGAATTTGAGGATATTTGATTTATGTGAATTTTGTTGAGGATTTAAGTGAGAATGTTGAGGATTTTTAATTTGGAGATGGAAGAAATTGTTATTGATTATAGATTCAACAAATGAAATAGAGCCATTGGATGGTAAAAGTGTGAATAGGATAAATAATTTGAATTATGATTGCATGAGGGAAATTATTGGAAAACTTAAAATTTAAATAAGAAATGAGTTTTATTTAAATTCACATATTATTGTTTTGGCTAGTATTACATTAATATGTATTTAATTAATTGTGTAGATTGACTTTATTTTGGTGACTTAAGCTTTGAGTAGTTGATTGTTGTAGTGTACTCTTGCTTTGGCATGATGTAATCAACTTCCACTTATTATACATGCTTGTGACATGTTTGTAAAGTGATCTTTACACTTAATAGAGTACTGAAATGCTTTAAAGCTACGGCATGATATTATTGTGAATATTATATTATAAGCTTGTTACATGGGATTTAATTTGTTGAGAAATAAATATAGAATTAGTACGAAATTATGATATGGATTATGCATATGTATAGTTAAATATGACAAACAGCGATTTAAGAGGGAGTCGTGGTGGTTGACTTGAAGTAAGTATACCACAAAGAAGATAAGGGGGTAAATATGGTACATTTGAGGAGATAAAATGGTAGGCCTCCAGTTGTACACTGGTTGTCCCTTTGTTTATTATCACTACTAGAAAAATGTCATTTAGTGACAAAAAATCAATGGCTAAATGGCTAGTTTCCTTCAGAAAATTTCCATTTAGTGACGAAAAATATTAGCGACCCTCATTTTAGCGACGGAAAATAGCCATTTAGTAACGGATTTTCCGTCATTAAATAGCATTTTTCTAGTAGTGTATAGGGCCTTTACACCTCACTAGTGTGCTAGAGGGGGAACCCATGGTCCGATCTTGTACTCTGTATATTTGGTCAGTCCATATCACTTGATTGGTGAATTTGTCAGTTAACTTCCAGTTATATGGTTCAATACTGACCCATGAGTTCAGTTAGAGGAGATAAAGCAAGAAAGGAGATAAGGAGGGTAATCAATGAATTTATTGGACTTTGAAATATGTTCATATATTTTACATGTGAATTATACATATGTATGTGCGAATTTGATTATTTCATATCTGTCCCATTTGACACCTCTCAAACACTTACTTGTATGCCTAGTAAGTAGGTTTGTTGATTGTTGAGACTTTTGTCTCACCCCGTTGATTTAACTTTTTTAAGTGATAATTCTTGTGCAAGTCATTCAGGGAAGGCATTGGGTTTTAGTGTGCTATCATTGTTGTATAGCCTCATCCTATCTTTATATGCTGGAAGATGTATACTGCCAACATAGGGTTATGTTTTGGGATACCCTGACATTCATACTTTAACCTTACTATTTTAAAATTGCTATTGAAAAGCCGGAGGTCTCTAATTGGATCTTAAGATAATATGATCGTAGATCCATAAATTTGAATTAGCTTTTGTTAAATGTATTCTTTCAAAAGAAGTGTTTAATTTTGTAGTTAGATGTTTATGGTATGAAGCAAACAGTTTTAATAAGGAAAAAATGTAGTTACAACTTCGCCTTTGAACCCAACGCAAGCCAATTCCCAATTAGAGAGGGATTGAGAATTGAGGTAACGAGTCCCAAAATTTTGAACAAAAATTAATTTTGATGTGTGATATTTTTTTTTGATCGAGATGTGCGTAAAAAAATTTATTTTGTATATATCATAACAAAATTTTATAGCTCTGTGTCATTTACGTTATAGATTAAATCTGCATTTTCTGGACAAAAAATTAGTTTACATTTTCTCATGTTTTAAAATCCAACAATATTACGAATAAATTCAAGATAGAATTTTTAAATTTAGTTATTATACTCATTAATTTTAACATGGGGAAGGTATTTAATAAGGTTAATATAATTTTTAACTTCTCAAGTTTGTATAATTTTTTATTTTAGTCCCTTAAATTTTTAACATGTGGTTTTGGTTCATATAGTTTCATATAAGGTACAGGAAACCAGACCGGTGACTGAACCGAATAAGATAGTGGGTTAAGAGTTAATGGGACCGTTAAAAAATAAAAAATTATAAATAAATTTCAGATACACTGAAAAATAGCTGTAATGAATCTAATGTAATGATATGAAATGACGCTGACAAGAAGTTGAGCATTAAATGCACTCATGACCGAACACACTTCATCTTTATTTCATTGGCGTGTAGAAATGGGTGTGAGCAGGAAAGAAAAGGAGAGAAAAGAGGAAGCCAAAAATTGAAAATTTAATTTCTCCGTTAGATGACTCTTGGAATCCGCGCTGATACTTTCACAGTTGCGAAATGAGTCTGCAGCTATGAAAGTACCCTAGAGTCACAATTACCGAAATTAAAGAGGATTTGATGGAGCTGCAAATATATCTTCCCTGTCCGATCACTGTGCGTATGAAGTGTGAGATGTGTGGATGGAAAGAAAGCGGAGTATACGCTGCCCCACCCTCCGCAATCTACAACCCATTTCCATGAAGCTGCAAGTTCACTCCCACTCCTTCTCTTTCTTCATCTTCGCACACAGTTTCGCCATACTCACCTCTGATGGTAGCTTCCAAGGAACACTCCAATCCATCTCTCATCATAACGAAGCACCCTAATCTCAAGCCACCTACGGTGATCATGATTCCTAGCTCCGACACGACCTCGTCGTCGTCATCCCCACCGACGGCCCTCCCTCTAAGCTTCAAAGAATCGTCTTCCACGGCCTTCCACCTTCCATCACTCACACCTTACTTGATCCCGTCTTCCTCCAAGACCTCATTGACGACGACAACAAGATCGAAACATCTCCCTCACCGTCGTCCTCTCCCTCCCATCTCTCCACGACGCCTCTCTCTCTCTGCATCCGTTGTTCCTATTGGTTTTTTTTTTAAAAAATGTACCTCGATCGACCCCAACTCGACGGGTCGACCGAGTTACTACCGGGTTATGGTGAGTTAGTCCGAGTCACCATGACCCCGGTTCAACCCCTACCTGGGACCACTACTACAGAGTATACATTTTACTACTGAAATTCGCGTACTTTTTTTTTGAAAAAGGAGTAAAAAATGAAGGCGGTGACATTTTTGAAATTATGAAAAACGGAGAAGTGCCTTTATGCGCCCTACGTTTAATATAGGGTGTCAAAAGGCAACTTTTGGCGCCCTATATTAAAGGTAGGGCGCCAAAAGGGTGTCTTTAGGGCACCAAAAGACGCCTTATGGCGCTCTATCTCCATATAGGGCACCAAAAGACACCCTTATGACGTCCTATCTCCATATAGAACGCCAAAAGAGAGTGTGAGGTTACTTTAGGCGCCCTATCTCAGAGATAGGGCGCTTAAAGTCTCAAAATCAAACAGGGAAAGCTGGCCTTGTTATTTCCATCTTCTTTTGAATTTTGAATTTTCCGTCCAATCAATCCTTTCGCTTCGGCTTTCACCCCTCGCCCCTTCTTCTTCAATGGCCATGGCAGAGGTAAAATCTGGAGACCAAAGGAAATGCTTTTTGCCTGTTCGTTCTCTGTCTCTCGGCGTGTTGTTCATTTTCTCCTCTCAGCATCCTGCGTTCTCTTCCTCTCTTCTCCTTTCTGCGTTGCTGCGTTCTCTGTGTGCTGTTCTTCTAGCGTTCGCTGTCTCTCTCCTGCATCTCCAGGCGTTGTTGTTCCCTCTATCTTTTCGTGCGCAGTGTCTCTCTGTTTCTATTACTCTCGAACACAGCAGATCTAAGCCAAAAGCACGTCGAGATGGCCAAACTCACCGGTTTCATATCTAAGCCAAAAGCACGTCGAGATGGCAAATGGTTGCATTGGTGAGACTGGGATATAAAGTCTGTTTGG
>JANTPZ010122232.1:0-15623 GCA_025593235.1 Vachellia pachyceras | reverse complement strand
CATTTTTTTCATCCTCAACCACATGAATCCAAGTATATATATAGAATATTACAACCGCAATAATAATCACAAAATTATTCATACATACGCACAAAAAGTTGAAAAAAGTGAGCTTATTCCCAAAAATTTTGAACATGCTTGCTTTTTCCGGTCATATTTGTTTGAAGATAAACACAGATACAAACTTAAGCTCAGATACTAGTCCATAGCTATGTACAATCACGGAATCATACAGCAAAACCCACGAAACAGACATTATTCATACTTAAAAAAGTAGACATATGCATGTATGATGAAATGGTAAAATGGGGAAGAATGAAACCTGTGTGTAAGGAAACTAGAAGGCAAAGAAGCAGAGAGAGGCGACGGAGCGACAGACAGCAGGAGAGGGCGAGCGACGTTCTCGTTGGCACGGCGGAAGGTGGAGAGCGACGACGTTGCGCGCGGCGGAGGGAGAGACGACCGGACTCAGGCGGCGGAGGGAGAGACGACCGGACTCACGGTGTCGAAGGGGGAGCGGCGGACCGCCGATTGCTGGAGCTCTCGATCGGGTTCTGGAAAGAAGCTGGGGGAGGGGGAGGCGAGGGGAACACGCACGGCGCTATGGTGATAAATAATGGGTCCCTTAATTTAAAATGAGGGCGCCACCTACGGCGCCCTTTATTTTAAAAAGGGCGCCATAGGTTAACCTATGGCGCCATTTCAAAAATAGAGGGCGCCGTTTGGAACCCTACGGCGCCCTTTCTCCATAGGGCGCCCTACGGCGCCCTTTCTCGAGAAAGGGTGTCGTAGGATGAGCCTATGGCGCCCTTTATTTTATAAAGGGCGCCATAGTACCTTTTTACTCCCTTTTTTAAATAAAGGACGCGAATTTGGGTAGTAAAAACTATATTCTGTAGTAGTGCCTAAAAATGCTTTGCCCTCCGATTGTTCGTTTTTAGGAGTTTTTGAAAGGATAAAATAATCCTGTTAATTTTGATACGATCAAGAGGTATTTGGAGGATAATGATTTCATTATATTTAAGAGGGAATTATGGAGATTAAATGAGGAAGAACACATCTCCAGAAATGTAGAAAAGGATTTACCGGAATAGAGTTATGTTCACCGGTAAAAGGTGTAATCGGTAGAAGTAACCGAATGGAATTTGGTTTGGTTATTTTTTTAGCCTCAATGATGACATTTTGACTAGCCAATAAAAGGCAAAAAAATGTGGGAATGGTGGTAAAATCTTCACCCTTAGATTAAACTTAATAACTAAGGTTTAATCTTAACCATCCACCTCATTTTAATGATTTATATAAATTTTTCTTTCCCTCCATTCCTCCACCATTTTGGCTAACCTTCTAACCTGCAAAAGGAGAGAAGAGGACGCCATTTTTCAGCCATGGAGAAGAAGAAGAGCTTGAGGAAAATCCAAGGTAAGGGAAATTACTACCTTATGCTATACACGAAATTCTTCCTCTCAACTTCCTCTACAACTTCCATGGATTGAAATTTTGATTTTCGCTCTCTTTCTAAACTTTGGATACCTAGGGTTCTTGAGAGCAAATTGAGAAAGAGAGGGATTTAGAACCATTGATTGGTGGTAAAAGCCTCCTTATATTGTAAGGAGTGTTTTGGTATATATATTATGGTTGTTTGAGATTGTTTTTGTGATTTTGAATTTTGGGAAATCATGAAGTTTTAAGGGGAGATGCTACCCAATTTTCCATTTGATATAGAAGAATTAAAATCAAGTTATACCATGCATGAATATGAATTTGGAAGCAAGAATCAAATGGTAAAAGTGATGAAAGTTGGAAAACCACATTTATGGAAATTGTGTGTGTGTCTCGGCCAGACCTGGTTCTTGAGGAAGGAAAATTCTTTTGATTATTTTGATGCTTCCAATGGGTTTAAAATGAGTTTTTGTTTAGGGTTAAGGTAACCACAAGTTTGTGGAAGCATTGGAAAACATTAGAGACAAGTTTGGGTTTTTAAGGTTCTTAAAGTTCAAGAGATGATTTAAGGAAGTTTTACCTTGATTTTTGTCTTAGAAATGGCTTGTGATTGATGTCCATAATGTTGTCAGTTGTGTAGGCAAAAGTTTGGTGCATGAGAGTGATTTTCAAAGTAAGCAAGAGAGCACCCAAGTTAAAGGAAAATAAAGGCACAAGGTAGCAAGACCATTTAACTCTAATATATGTTATCATGAAAATTCCTTTGATTGATGCATGACTTGTTTTGAACTTTATGGTGATGAAAGTGTGGATATGTGCATGTTCATGCCCATATGCATTTATGTGTTTCATGTTACTCTTTTATTTATCCACATTCATTTAGAAAGTTGTCATGCATTTTATGAAAGTATGTTAGATAGTTTTGCTACTGGGATTTTCAAAAATCTCATTCTCCCCCACTAACCATTTTTAGGTGGAAGCACATCAAAGGGTAAGGAGCAAGTACTTAATGCCTGAAGCAAAGTTTGATGTGTATTAGTGTGGATTATGTTGTAGACTGTATGTTGTTATGTTTTATAATTGTAATGTGACATGTAATGTAGCTTGTGAATGTATCATGGACCTATGATAAATAGTGTATGCTTGAAGAATTCCTAATTACATAGGTTAATATGGTTAAGAAAGGTTTAGAAATCAAAATGAATGAAGTTAAGTAGGGCTGAAATTGGACTCAAGTGCTGGAAGTAAAGTTGGTCATTTCCGCTACTTTGCCCTGTCGGGAATCAGAGTAAATGAACTTCAAATAAGCTGAAATTTTACTAAAAAATAGTACACATGGCCATCTTTAAAACAAGCTAAAGATAATTGCAATTGGAGTTTTGTACAGAAAGTTATGACTGTCCAAATTTGGCGAAAAATCACAGAAAATCCTAGGAAAATGGAAAATTACCATATGAACAGTACATTTTTTCAAAGCAAACTGTATCAACTAGATAAGTTTCTGTTCAAATTAGTATTTTTCCCTGATAATGGATTTTGTAAGCTTCAATTAGAAGTTGGAACCACTCAGTTTTGATTTTTCTAGGATTAGTTATGAATTTTCAAAGTTGGCCTGAAAAACTGTGAATAGTAACCTTAAAAATGAAAATTTTCATTTTGATCCCTTTTGACAATGTAAGATGTTTAAGGCCGTTAATTGGTTCCAAATCATCATAACGTAAGCTAAGAGGGATAAATAAGAGGTGTTACAGGTTCCGTAGGCTAGACCTACGGCTCCCTATATTGGAAAAAAGGGCACTGTAGGGTCAGCCTACGGTGCCCTACATACCCACCCTACGGCGCCCCATATTGGTACGTAGGGCACCGCAGGCTGACCCTACGACACCCTATATTGGTATATAGGGTGCTGTAAGGTGACCCTACGACGCACTATTTTCCGATATAGGGCACAGTAGGTATTTTTTTTTAAAAAAAATTCTCTTCAATTTTATTTAACCCCGTGATCAATTATGTTTCTCTGCCATAAATGTACAATGATCTTTGCTCAGTAAATGAGATAATGACTTTTGCATTTTGCTGCCACAAGGACTTGGCTTACATAGATGTTAGTAACTCTTGATTAATCTTTGCTCAGTATATCTGTTTATTATGTCCCCTACATGCCAATATAGGGCGCCGTAGGGGTCAGCCTACAGCGCCCTATATTGGTATGTAGGGCGCCGTACGGTAACCCTACGACACCCTATTTTTTGATATAGGGCACTGTATGTATTTTTTTTTTTAAATTCTCTTCAATTTATTTAACCCCTTTGCTACATTTGGTTCAGTTTACAATTCCATTTTGTACCAGATCATGTCCAGACATAATAAACACATATACTGATCAAAGATTGATCAAGAATTACTAACATCTACTTAAGCCAAGTCCTTGTGGTAGTGAAACACAAAAGTCATTATCTTATTTACTGAGCAAAGATCATTGTACAATTGTGGCAAAGAAACACAATTCATCAATCAAATTAATCCTATAATAGTCAACATGAAACTATGCATTCACCTTGAAGAAATAAGGATTATTTACAAGTCAAGGAGACGTCTAGCCAACAAATCTATGATCAAATCAATGCCACCAGCCAAGTAAGCATCGTCATTATAAAAAATCTACAAATTTAAAACAATTGTTAGAATAATTTAAATTTATCAAACTAAACGATTAACTTATCAATATTTGATAGATTACGTATTACCTCTTCTAAATCGCGACTCAATCCACTCTGAATGATACTGATGACATAATACCCGCACTCAGTATTGCCAGATTGTCGAGGGACCTAAGATAAAAAAATATTGTTAAAAACGTATAAAGGGATAAAAGGACTTTCAATGAAAATACTTAAAGTCAAAGTACTTACTTTTGGATAGGACCACTATGTGGTTTTATTTCTACCTTCTCGTTTATTGCCCATAATTCGGTATGCCTTGAGTGCGCTGCGATTGAATTGACAATAGTTACATATGAAACAAAACATATTTAAACACCGTTAAAAGCAATCATTTACAAATGGAAAAACTTACGTATCAAAGACGTATTTTTATTCGGACCCTACCTTTCTGCCAGACAATGGATCAAACTAATACATAGTATTTATGAGGGGGCAGATGACATAAAGACTCAAATGATGACTATAATAGCACTTATTAATGAAGAAAAAGTTAGCAAAACAAGTTAATTATTACCAATTAAGCTAAATGTGTTAAAGGGGTAACTATAATTCCATACCTTTCGCACAAGTGAGCAAAACAAGTTAATTATTTTGCATAATCACATTTATACACTTGACACAGGGGCAAAAATACATTCCATTTTTTATATTCGCATTTCTTTTGGCAAATTCAATAAACTCTTTCACACCATTCTCAAATTCATCACTAGTTCTTAACGCATTCATCCAAGTACAATCCATTTATCAAACCCTAAGCCATTGTAAACAACATTCAAATTTAAAAAAACAAATCATAAAGATATGGGGAGTTTCATGTGAAACAAGTGAAAGGGAACTTCTCAAACAAAATGAAAGCAATGAAACATAGTCCACTAAACTCATGAAAGCGTTGAAACATAGTGAAAGGGAACTTCTCAACTAAAAAAGAGAACCTCTCAACTAAAAAAGAGAACCTTGGTAAATTAATCTAAATCTTGGGTGTAGGTTTGAGTGGTCAGTGCTTAAGTATCTCTCGCCATAAAAAAATTATTGTCAAATTTTCCGTTATCAACGGCTACTTTGCTCATTTCCATTATAAACTATTTGAATTTTATTTTCAAAAGAAGCATTAGTTAATATAAATATTTATTTAAAGTCATTTGTAAGCTAGCAAAAATAGATATATGTAATTATATTTAAAATACTATCATTTTATTTTATGTCAAAGTAATGCCCATGATTTTGAAGACTCGACCAATTATTTTAATTAGGGGTTTTGTATGTTATTCAATGACTTTGACTCTTTCCTTCTCTTTTTAAGAAATTACTTTAAGAAAAAACTATCAAAGCAAGAAGAAATAAAGGAGGGAAATTCATGACTTGGTCAAAGTCATGAATTTTTTTTGTCTAAATGTCAATTTTTTTGTCAAAATTTCTCTCCATTTCTACCTCCATTAAAATGGGTCTGCACCAAACATGGGCTTCATTTCCCAAATAAAGCAGCGTGATATTCAAATTCTCACATATTAAAATAAAGGAACCAAAAGTTATGTGAAGTTTTGGTATGTGTGATATTAAAAAATTCGCACATTAATTAAAAATATTCACTACAATCATGCATTTGATCAAGTTATTTGTTTAACTTCATCAACCTCTTCTAGATCAGTAAGCAACTGACCCCCATACATCAAAGTATAACCGCACATTTCAAAGTATTGGCTAATGTGAAGAAAACATGAAGATAAGTGATATAATTCAGGGGGAATCAAACTGTGCGAATCATGAACATAGGGGGAAATAAGCAATAAAAAAATTAACTGGAGCATAAGCAATTTTTCCTTCAATAATTGAGAAAAAAAGAGTGCGTAATAACATTTTTTTTACCTGTGAAGAAGACAGCAGAGAACTCGACGAGAAGACTTGAAGGAGAAACATGACGACGATGGAGAGACTTGATAGTGAGAAGAGTGCGAATCAGTTAAGCAATGATAGCGACGGAGACCTTGAAGGCTCGAGCTGATGGCGTTGCATGAATAGTGTGATGGCAATGGCTGGAGCTGATTCCGTGGGGTCACTGATGGTGCACTGGAGCTGACGGCGATGGAGAGACCGAGTGGACGCTTGGATGATAATGACACTTGGATGAAGTTGGGCACAGTGACACTTCAGTTCCGCGCATGAGAGAAGGGAAAGGGGAGAATAGAGAAGCCGATAAAGGAGAAGGGGAGGTGGTCACTCGGTCTACTCTGAAATACATGGGGAAGTGGCACTAGTCTGCACAATGCATGTTTTGTCATGGTAGGAAGGGCTTGGGCGCCTTACATGGTGAAAAGGGTGCCAAAAGTTAAACTTTTGGGGCCCTATATGGTAAATAGGGCGCTATAAGTTCAACTTTTGGCACCCTATTTCACATATAGGGTGTCAAAAGTTGAACTTTTGGCTCCCTATCATAAAATGGGGTGCCAAAATATGACTTTTGGCACCCTATTTAACATATAGGGTGCCAAAAGTTCACCGTCTTCATTTTCTACTCCCTATCTTTAAAAACGGGCGCGAATTTCAGGCGTGAAACTATACTCTGCAAGAAAAGGTCACTTGTACCCAAAAGATATAGATGCTTCTATTATTTAGTTTCTAGGCCTTAGAAGAACACACAATTTGTCTCTGAAAATTTCAGTTTTGATGTTCATTAGTTTTCTATCCGTAAAAGACAAGACATTAGATGAGACAGTTTCTACGAAAGGATCAAATCAAAAGACAGTTCCTTGGAGTCCAAAAAATGGTTACTATCATTAGAAAATGTGACAAAAATGACAGGGCCGTTAAATGGGTTAATGTCCATTTGCCTACAAATATGGGCCTCGCTTTTAAACACGTGTCTTCCACCTTAGTGATTGGGGCTTTGATTGCATGAGCTTAGTAGGACGCTGAGTTGGGATCTAATAAAATCGCATATTGAGATCAGAAAATTAAAAAAAAAGACCACGTCCTAAAATCATGCTCTTTGCACATTGAACCTTTTATTTATGAAATCATCGTTGATATCTAATTCCCACTAGACATTCGAGTCTTCTTTATTGCTATAGTCACCATCAACTTCATCACAAGTATCAATAGTATATTCATCCAAAGTAATAGCCTTGGTAATCATATCATTTGTATTGTCTTTCTTTTTCTCCACCTCTCGATTGTATGTCCATTCTAATCTTTTTAACAACTGATACTGCCTTATTCTTTACCTTCCTAGCCTTCCCCATTAGAATTTCTTCCTATGAAAAGGCAACACGGCAACCCTCTTCAAGGCCCCATCTTTAGTATCCCTAATGACACATTGCAAATTTGTCTAGATCAATATATAAACAAAATCAGAATAATCTAAAACAAAAACCCCACGTTCAACCTACTTATTATCCATCATATCTATCATGTGAGCTTACAATGCAATATCTACAGCTTATAGCTTATCCAACATAGTCCAAACCCAAAAACTGCACATTTTATCTTATATGCGAAGCCATACCCCATGTTAGGAGTCAAAATACTCCTTGCTGCATTCTTATACTTCTCACATTTTCATGGAACACTTAGCAACCAACTTCACCTTCCTGTTGCACTTTGCTGACCCTATCGTGTTCAATCTTTTTATGTGCTCACTCTCATGTATTTTCTTAAAATTGTTAATAAGCTTCTAATTTGTATAAACTTTTCTCCCACATACCCAACAAAGATAAAGTTCAGCTGGCTTGATACACCTTTATTCTCAAATTGATTTAACAATTTCCTTTCCTTTCTTTGTTCCCTAACATTTTGAGGGACATGAATAAAAGTACAATGATTTACATGAGCCACCATATGCTTAGCTTAGTGGCAACTTCATAAGGTGGCAATAGGTTGGGTGGTTTGTTGTCTAAATCCTAAAAAATTCCAACTCTACTTTGTGTTCTGGTTGGGAACAATTTCAAATGCTTCCCCAAAACATTTTGACGCCCTTCAATCTCAAAGTGACAAGTTACAAATGCATCATATGGGACTAATGATGGTGGAAAATTGGCTTAGCTTGTCCTGAGATTTAACAATACTTAACATTGGAAATTAGTTGTATTTTATACAAAATAAGTAATAACGACTTCCATATAAACCATTGAACCCGATTAAACTTGATAACAAAAAGGGGGGAACAAAAGAAAAATTAAGTCTACTTTGTGAAATGGACATGATAAAGATGAATGCCACCCTATTTTTGTGACGCTCTAACTTAAGGAAATTATTCTTGTTCACTAACTCTAAACTTCAAGAGATAATACTATATATGTAGGTTTTTTCTTACATATTGCAAGTCTAAAATATGATTGTCACAATTGTAAAGGCAAAGTCCAATAACCAATGCTTTTATCCATTTTCGCATAATGTCCTTAATAACCAATGCAGCACTAGTGTAAAAAGGGAAGTCTCTTCTAAAGCACTTGAACCAGCTTAATTCAACGCTTAAGGGTAAAATTTATATTCAAGACTATCTACATTAATTTAACATGCATAACATAGCAATATTTGCCTATCTTCTTCCAAGTATCACCAACTTCTCCCGTAAATTTTGGATATTTGATAGGATTTGGACAAAAATTGGATGCAAAATAACACACCTCTACTGCAAAAGCATGCTCACAAATGCTTCTAGGATGCCCTACAACCATTAGGGATACTGAGGCTGTAACAAAGGAGTCTCAATAAAAGGAAAGTTAAACAATTAGAATGACATTATGTAAAATTATGACTCAAAGACTGTTTGATAAGCTATGGAAAAGAATAGGCTTGGAAGAGATTTTTTTTATTATTAAAAAATAAACTAAGAGTGGAATCAAAACATTGTTAAATTTCCAAAACTTAATGACATTAAAAGTCTAAAATACATGTTTAAACACTCAAAAACTGAAGGCCCTATATAGATTATTAACAAGGTAGCAAAGTTTTTTGCAGAACCCAAAAACAAAAACATTGTAGAGCCTAAAAACTCCAAGTTCCATGACTTGGATTTTTCAAAATCCAAACCAAATAAAAAAGTATTTGTCTAGATCTTTCTGACAAAAACAGAACTATTGAATTGATCAGCCATTTGAAACTGTTTCTTTTCTCTTCCTATTTTACACAAATTTTTTTTTAAGAGCTCACTCACATGCACCAAAAGCTATTCGACTCGTTTAAATCTATTCCTTGTTCTACTCATGCACCTGCAAAAGTAACCTTTTCACTTCTAAACCTCAACATAGACTACAAACGTAACAAAATCACAACTTTATCTCAACCATAAATAGATATCATCTTTATCAACAAGTGCAAGAATATGAAATTTCATCCACTTGATGCAAACACAAGCCTATTTCAACCCAATCACACTCAACAAGAGAGAGCATAACATTCTGACCTCATTTGAGATGTGATGGAGGGACTTGTACCAGTGGGATAGACAGAACTATATTACACTTAGCGGGGAAGTTTTAAATCTTTAAAATATGAATGGTTGATATGATGTCCTTTTAATTTTTCTTCCTAATACTTTGATAAAGATGCCTCAGTAAGACAATCCATCTGGCCACTCCTCCAAGCCAATGAAGAATGACAATACAAACTCATCTAAATTCTTAGCACAATTCCAGCCAAGTCATTTGCTAGATCACGTATTGCAAATAGCTTGAGAATTTTCGAAATTGAAGATAACAAAAAGAGATTAATAAATATAGTGCCAATACACAACAAATCCAACATTACACAATGAAAGAATGCGAAGCATATAAGTCACCAGTAATCAAAATGAAGAAGGCGGAAGTATTAGCCAATTACATGCCACTGAAACAAAAATTAGCAATAGAGTTGTTTTGTTTATAAAAGAAAGAAAGTGAACTCAATATTTACTTAAAAGCATCAATATTCAAATGACGTCCAACACAAGGATGATAACCATACAGGAAATAGAACACGAGGAATAAGATTAAAGCATGATTCAAAGCTAGAATGAACAAATCAATTTCATCAAGCTTTGGGAGTAGAAAAAGCCCCAACATTCAAACCATCTGCAATACTTGCCTAAGAAAACCCACGTCGGGTTGATGATGGTGGACGGAGTCTAACAGTGTGCTCGATCAAGTGTGGAATGCTTGTTTGTCGACATCCCTACTATTAGTTCTTACTTCTTACCAAATGGGAGGGGTTTGTAATTATATTTTGGGATAATCTGGCTGGGCCCAATAACTTAATTGTCTCTAACTCTTTTCTTAATAAATTGTCATTTTATCAAAGAGATAACTACTTAACTAGGCTACACCAACTCATAAAATTTATTTTATACATTTATAATTCTTACTCTAAAAGTATTACTATCTTTTTAATAAGTGTGGTACAAATTTACCTTTTAACTTTTTTCAAGTGTTGGAACCATAATCTTCAGTTGGATACAAAATATAGATGAAATTTTTAAGATTGTGTAAAAATGGCACCACTATTAAATCAACAAATGTTGATCATTTAATAAATATTTTAGTCAAGAAATAGTAAAAAAATGCCACAGTTCTTATCTCAACCAATATTAGTCGTTTAACAAAATAGTCTTTACTCACTGATTGAGCTTTACACACTGATAAAGCATAACTAACTAGCATGCAACCATAAGAGGCAACCAATACATAACTTAGCACTTAGCATATAACATATTCCATTCATTCACACACTACTATAGAGGATAGTTTTTAGTACTAAAATTCACATCCTTTTTTTAAAAAAGGGAGTAAAAATGAAGGTGATGGCATTTTTGTAATTATAAGAAGTGATTAGGCACCCTTTGGCACCCTATCGTCAGATAGGGCGCCCTGTGGCGCCCTATCGGAGGACATGGCTCCAAAAGGATGCCCTATCTTCGGATAGGGCACCAAAGGGCACTTTAGATAGGGTGCCAAAAGGGCGTCCTATGGCACCCTATGGCGCCCTATCTTCGGATAGGGCGCTATCCCAAGGGTAGGGCGCCATAGGGCACCCAATTTACCCTTTCCTTTCCCTTTTTTCAATTTCACTTTCACCTTGCCTCTGAAGCCCGACGTCGCTCTGCTCCTACTCCTCCAACCTAGCCAGACGCCACTCAGCTCACCGTCTACGAAGCCGTCTCCATCGCCGCACCGCAACTCACCGCAAGCAACTCCCAAGTCGCCGCACTGTCGAGTCCGCCATCCGCAAGTCGCCGCTCACAATTCGCTACACCGCACCGCAACTCGCCACTGCTCACCATCTCTGTTGTTGAGGTATATATATAAATATATATATATGTTTTTTTACATGCATTGCTTTTTACATATATGTTAAATGTTGGGTTTTTTGCTCGCTATTGCTTTATTGGGTTTTTGCATGCCATTGCTTTTTTACTCGCCATCGCTGTTGTTGGGTTTTTACGCAAATTTAAATTTTACAAATTTTGAAATGCATTGTTCCTTTTCATTTTTCACCTGCGTTTGGTTTGGTTAATAAATGGCATATTTTTCACTTTTTACATATACGTTAAATGTTGGGCTTTTTTTCTCGCCATTGCTTTATTGGGTTTTTGCATGCCATTGCTTTTTTCCTCACCGTCGCTATTGTTGTGTTTTTACGTAAATTTAAAGTTCGCAAATTTTGAAATCCATTGTTCCTTTTCATTTTTTCCCGCATTTGGTTTGCTTAATAAATGGCATATTTTTCGCTTAGTATACAAAATTTGTACATTAGTGATGATTTTGATATTAGTAAATAATGAGTATTAAACTGTAGACACATTCTACAACCTTCCTCATAAAATTAGTATATATCATATTTTATACTGAGTTCTTTAATTAACTCTTAACGCAAAAAATACCATTCTCTATTCTTTTTGAATGCATAGGTAATTAGAGAAGATTCAATTTGCTTTTCGAATGCTCATTCCTTCATGGGAAATGGGGAATTCTTTTTGGATAATAAATGGGACCAGTTTTGACTATGTTAATATATCTTGTTTTTGTTGCTAAAAAAATTCTATGCATTTATGAGATTGTTGTTAGTTATAAAAATAATTTGAGGGAGCACGAACACTTATTTGTTGTTATGAGCGACTGAATTAATTGGTACAACTTTGAGTGTCTCTTTCTGCTATGAGTAGTTCTTTCAACAGTCGGTCCTTTCAAAATCATCTAAGGCAGTAGGATTGCAGGTAATGAAAACCTAGCATGGATTGCAGCCTATCATTGATAAATGGATCGTACTTGGATGAATGCGTTAAGAACTAGTGATGAATATGAGAATGGTGTGGAAGAGTTTATTGAATTTACTAAATGAAATGCGACTAGGAAAAATGGGATGTATTTTTGTCCTGTGTCAAGTGTATGAATGGGATTAGGCAAAATATTGATGATATAAGGGATCACCTAATTTGTGAGGGAATAAATCTCTAGTACACAAAGTGGATACGGCATGGGGAAAAACTAAATGCATATGCAGCCCACGAAAGAGATTCTGTGGATGCAGTAGATGAAGATAGAATGGAAAGAATGATTCACGATGTTGAGGTAGAATCTTTTGCCCACACGCCTGTATATGAAAGCATGCGGATCGATGTAGAGACACCGTTGTACCCTGGGAGTAAGCATACACGCTTGACGGGTACATTGCCTTTGATGAACTTGAAGGCATCTTGTGGGTAGACCGAGAGTAGTTTCACATTGTTGCTGCAGTTGTTGGGTGATATGCTTCCCGAGGACAATGTACTTCCAAATCATATGTATGAAGCCAAGAAAATCTTATCTACGATAGGCATGGAGTACAAGAAGATACATGCGTGTCCTAATGACTATATACTATACAGAAATGGGTATGAAGATCTTAGTGAGTGTCCGAAATGTAATACAAGTTGAGGAAAGGTGGTGATTGTGGTGATAAACTAGCTAAAAGGCAACCCTTTAAGGTACTGTGGTATCTTCCAATAGTACCACGGTTTAAGCGTTTGTTTGCCAATGCAACAAAAGCACAGAAGTTGAAATGGCATTGTGATGAGAGAATATCTGATGGAAGGTACCATCGACACCCGGCTGACTCTCCACATTGGAAGAAAATTGACAAAATGTTTATGTAATCTGGTAGTGAGCCAAGAAACCTTCGGCTTGGGCTTTGTACAGATGGGATCAATCTGGTTGGGACACTCAGTAGTACACATATTGTGTGGTCAGTACTCATGGTGATATACAACCTGCCTCCCTGGTTGTACATGAAATGTAATTATATGATTCTTACTATGAGGATTTCTTGACCGAAACAGTTGGGGAACGATATCGATGTTTGCTTGGCACATTTGATTGAAGACTTAAAGAAGCTATGGGAGGATACGGTAACTTGTCAGGATACGGTGTCAAGGGGCATAAAACATGTCCGATATGTGAAGCAGACACACACTTCTATCAACTTAAACATGGGAGAAAAACTGTCTACCTTGGTTATAGGAGGTTTCTTCCTTGGTTTCACCCCTATCGTAGGTTAAGAACGAGTTTTAACGGCTTTCCGGAGAATAGAATGGCTCCAAAAGCATTAACCATAGAGGAAGTGTATCACCGGATAGAAAATGTCAACGTCATATTCGATAAGAAGTAGAGAAGTGGCAATGAGAAGAGTGTATGGAAGAAGCAGTCAATTTTTTTATCTTCCATATTGGCGTACTCTTGATGTGAGGCACATTATTGATGTAATACATGTGGAGAAGAACGTTTGTGATAGCCTTGTCGGGACACTGTAGCACATACTAAGAAAGACTAAGGATGGAATTAGTGTGAGACTAGACTTGGTTGAAGTGGAAATAAGAGAATGGTTACATCCAAAGCTAAGAGATGATGGTAAAAATGCATACATGGAGCCAGCAACGCATATGTAATATCCACCTTTTCTGTAAGCCGACATAGAGGCCAAATCGATAGTTATAAGATAAGACAAGGCCCATAAATAAAAGTACAAAAAGAAGAGATGTCGGTGGACTAAAAAGACCCTGGTCAGATTAGTCTTACGGCTTTGATATTTCTAAGAATATAAGCCAGGGACATAAATGTCATTAAGTATAAAGACCAACGGCAGTATGGTCATTGGATAAAAATGGCTAAACCAGTAGTTCAAAGTCAAGTTAGAGGCCACGGATAGAAAGTACGGAAAAAGTTGACGCTGTTGGGCCGGAAGTCGCAGAATTAGATTTGGTCCGGTGGATGGAAGTCGGTAAGAACTTTAAAGTTAAGCGTGCTCACCCTGGAGAAATTTTATGATGGCTGATCCCCTGGGAAGTTTCCCAAGGAATCAAAAACCAAAAGATCAAAGGCCAAAAGGTCAAGGGCAAAATGGGAATTTATGAAAAGTTAGACTATGAAAGGGCATTTTGGTCATTAAGAGAAAGTGTAAGGGCATTTTGGTCATTTTTCAGAGTCAAAGTCAAAGTCAAAAAAGTCAAACAGTTGATCAAAAATCAGAAAAATCCACAGATGCCCAAACAATAGAGCAGAACTCACTGATTACCAGAGATTTAACCGATTGTTTAAATTCGATTTGGATGAGGAATTATGGACTTTTGAAGATTTGATGATTGAAAATATTTATTTAAGGTATCAGGAGTTCTCTAAGACCAAAAGCCAGAGTATAGAAAGATTCAGTGAATTCTGTAGTATTTTACAAAATTATTGCCTAAAGTACGATTAAGGCGATTTTACCGAAAAAGAGGAAAAGGCCCGAAAAATCCCCAAAAATATAATTTCTTGCAAAAATTAATTTGGGACATTTGGAAGGTATTTTGGGGAAAAGAGAAGGGCTAAAATATCAATGAAAAATATAGAAAATTATAAGGCCCTAAAAATGCTTTATTATAAAACTGCTTGTGTTCAGGAGTTTTCGGCAGGATAAAATAATCCTGTTAATTTTGGATGGATTATGGGATAATTTGAGAATGATGATTTTAATTTATTCAAGAGGGAATTATGGAGATTAAATAAGGAAGAAAATATCTCCAGAAAAATAGAAAAAGATTTATTGGAATTAAGTTACTTTTACTAGTGAAAGTCGTAATCGGTAAAAGTAACCGAATGGAATTTGGTTCGGTTAGTGTAACCAAACCCAAGCAGATTTTTTTTCCCACCCATGTGCAGCCATGATGAGCCACTTTTGAAGGCCCAATGAGAAGCAAGAAGGTGTTATACATGTGGGCAAAATTTTAGCCCTTAGATTTCACCCTTAAATCTCAACCATCCATCTTATTTTAAGTAAATTTTATAAATAACCTTCCCCTCCATTCTTCCACCACTTTGGCTGACCTATGGACAGAAAAATGGATGGAGAAGAGACACCATTTCAGCCATGGAGAAGAAGAGAAAGGCTTGTGAAATCTCAAGGTAAGAGGAGCTACTACCTAAAGCTATATATGAAATTCTTCCTCTCAACTTCTTCTACAACTTCCATGGATTGGAATTT
>JANTPZ010122231.1:0-18362 GCA_025593235.1 Vachellia pachyceras | reverse complement strand
TTTAGGTAAAATCAATAATTACATAAAAAATAAAAGTTCCTTTAAAAAATGCCTTCATTCATGCATGGTTGACTGATCATGAGCAAATGTTTTATTGTATCCATTTAAAGAAGTATTTGACGTAGATCAAAATAAATATGAAGAAGATTAATTTATTTTTTAAAAAATACTGTTAAAGGCGATATTAATTTCAATGAAGAAGCTCATTGAGGTTCAAGAGGACGATGAATTTGAGACTTGGATTCTAACCTTTGTATCTAAGAGAGACACGGCCCTCCTCCCACTTTTCCCTCACTTTGGTTACGTTTTGTACTTTTGGTTTTTTTGCCAAAACCGGGGGGGTGGCCAGTAAAGGATATACTAGGTGCTGTGAATCCAGACTCTTGGGTTCTCCCGTCCTTTCTTGGCCCACAAATCCCGCCCCTTTAAGTCCCTATATATTTTGAACCAGTGCAATCCAAGGAGGAAAACAGATATTTTGAACTAAATGACCTTTTCAGAAATATTTTTAAAAGCCTCTTCTTTTTTCAAAGTTTAAAATTGCAGTTGAGTGGTAAAGGAACTGGGTTAATACTCTTATCTATCAAGAAAGAGTTTTTGATTTACCGCGACGTATGAAACTGTATTGACTTACACATTTAGAAAACTATATTAAATTACTCTGATTCCGTAAGATCAGACCCCAAAGAAGTGTTTATACTGCGAGCCCAGCCCTGTCATATAATTTTCATGTAAAAAAAATTGCGCATACGCGTCGAACTTTTGCGCTCTGGCGATTGGTTAGGTGAAGATAGCCCAACAGCGACATGCGGGTCGGATTAGAAGAACAGGAAGTACCCTTTTCTGGGTAAAACATTATATTCTACAGTGATATATATCTCATATGAAGCGAGAGACCAAGGGAGAAGACAGGAAGCAGAGTAAAAGAGGGCATGAAGAGAAACCAGTGAGAAACGACAAATGTACACACTAAAGACTTGGAGTGGAGTCCTTAAGTTGAAGTTGGAAGAGAGGATCAAGGATCAAGGGCACTTGGTCCTGTTGCCGTGGGTTGTCATATCGGTGTAGCAACTTCCACAGAGCTCCCTGTTGCCGGACGTGCCCGGTGGGACGCACTTGCACCTGACGCAGCAAGTCCCACACGCCCTCTTGCACAGGTTCGGCCTCGAGTGCACGCTGCACCTTCCCTCGCACAGCCCTCCACAGTTTATCTTCTCCATCACCTTCCTGTTCCCCTCCTTCATCACCCTCTGCTCATTCACATCATATATATGTATATTACTCCTTATTCAATGGGGGGGGAGAAAAAAGCCAAAGGTATACATAGCATTGGTATACTCACAAGGAGGGCTTGGTTGAGTTCTTCCTCCTCAGGCTCCTTTTCCATCTCCACATCAGATGAAACCTGCGTCGTCACAAGAGATCACACAGTGAGTTCAAGTCTCTAAAGTACGTATATGGTGTTAGAACAGAGTGGGCATGCTTGTTGCCTGTGGGAGGGACAGCATGAGCAGCATCACAGCTAAAAGAAGAAGCAGGCGTAGCAGCGCCATTGCCGATCAGTGATCAAATTACACAAAAATTGAAGAGCGCTAGACTATATGAGAGAGAGCTTGCTTTGGGACTCACTAATGGCCGAGTGGTGGGATTCATTTATAGCGGGTAAGGAGTGGGGTGCAATTACGGGAAGGGCCCCTCATGGATGACGCCACCCGTAATGATAGCCCAGGATAAGCTTGACGACGCCCATCCCCGAGGAGGATGGAAGACAGGTGGATTGAAGCTGGAATCATAATAATTGGGGTGTTTGTTAAAATTTCTGAACACCTCAAAAACATGTTTTATAATGTTTTTTTATAAAATGAGATAATCCCCGTAAAAGCATTTCTTTAAAATAAATCTAAGCGAGTCGGCCAAAGCAACAGAGCCAAATTCTGGCAAGGCCTGTTGGTAGGTGGTACTCTATAAAAAAGGTAGGCGAGTACTATGCCGTACTGAGCCAAAGGAGCAGTTCGGTGGGCCTCCGATCGATTGCCTCTCGTTCATTCCCATTCCCCAAGTTAATCAGCTTTCCAGCTGGCCTCCATCCATCACCCACGCCCCCTTTTTCCTAATCTCTATCCTTTACCTTTTTTGCTCTACAATTCTCCAAAGCTCAACGTTTGTGATATTTGGTAGGATGGCATAAGTATCAAGTATGCCGTAGGAGTTGTCTCGACTTGCAGACCTCAATATGTCGGTCTTATATCAATTTGTATTCAAAATTTCAAATTCGAGCATGATATTAAGCAAATTTTGTCGTCTTCTACGTTTTTAAATTTATTAAATGGTTTCTCCAATAAAGAAGTCAAGAAATTAAGGAATAAAAATTCCCAAAAGTCATAAATATAAAATCACTGTTATGAAATTAGAGAATATAGTAGTAGAAGAGAATAGTAGAGGATGTTAAGAGGAAAGAAGAAAAATGATGTATTTTCATTCACCATTTTGATGTGCAATTTGACTTAGAACATTGTCTTTATTTATAGGGTTTAAGGTATTGATACACATTACACAACGACATTAAGCAACTTAATGGTGTAATTGTGGGTTATAGGGGGCATACAGTTAAAACCCTTTAATTGAGAGTTTAAAGGATGTAATGCCACAATATAGAATCCTATGAGCTATATGAACATCTAGACCATTCATGCCACAAAGTGGAATCCTATATGGTATAAGAACATCCACACCTTTCATTATTTTTGTAACACTCCCCCTTAGTTGTTTTTAGACAAACATTGTGCCTCATTAAAAATCTTACTAGGAAAAACCTATTGGGACAAAAATCTAGTGAAGGAAAAAAAGAATACACAATGATGTCTCCCCCTGATGACAAAATCAGTTTATGTCTTTGAGCCTTTGCATTCTAATACCATATACCAACTTCTCAAATGTTCTAGTTGGCAACATCTTTGTAAACAAATCTCGTGAACTGCGATTATTTCTTCATGATTCGATGAGGTATCCGGTAAAGTTTGTTTTGCCGAACGCCCTTTATATTCAAATTGCTTTTTGGAGGCATTGCTGGGCCAATATATAAAGTTTGCTTTTCCTTCTAAAGTTTGTTTCCTTCATTTCGAATTCCCTCTTTAAACAATCAATTGCTTTTTGGAGCTCTTCAGGAGTTCCTATTATATTCAAATCGTTTACATATACATCGATTATAACAAATTTTGATACATTTCTTTTTATAAAAACACATGGGCAAACTGGATCATTTTTATAACATTCCTTTAATAAATATCGTTGAGACGATTATACCACATTCTTCCATATTGCTTCAGTCCATATAAAGATCTATGCAAACGAATTGCATAACCTTCTCGAGAATTCTTACATGTTTCTGGCAATTTAAATTCTTCTGGGATTTTCATATAAATTTCAGTATTTAAAGAACCGTATAAATATGCTATAACAACATCCATTAGACGTATATCAAGTTTCAGGTTCATTGCCAGACTAATTAGATACTTTAAAGTAATTGTATCCACTACAGGAGAATATGTCTCTTCAAAATCAATGCCAGGTCTTTGTGAAAAATCTTGTACTACAAGTCGAGCTTTATATCTTACGACCTCATTTTTCTCATTTCGTTTTTGCACAAATACCTATTTATATCCCACGGGTTTCACACCATTTGGTTTTCGGACTACAGGTCCAAAAACTTCACGTTTTGAAAGTGAATTCAATTTTGCTTGAATTGCATCTTTTCATTTTGACCAATCATCTCTAGATCTACATTCTTCAATTAATCTAGGTTCAAGATCCTCATCATCATTAATTATTTCAATTGCAACATTATATGCAAATATGTTGTCGACAATTACTTTTTCTCGGTTCCACTTTTTCTCATTGCGACATAACTTATCAAAATCTCAACATTACTTTTCAGGTACCTGAATCTCTTTTAAGGTTTTTGCAATTAGTTATGTCTTGGCCTCTTCTAGAGTGCCAGCCTCCTCAATATGATCATCTTAATGATATGCTCCTTTTTATCCAAAGTATAATATTTGGAACGATTGTTTATCATGCTTCAGGCATGTCTCTCATTTATACTAATTGGAGCATTTTCAACTGGAATATAAGAATTGGTAATTCTTATTTAGGTCAGTAATTAGATCTGACAGATATTTTTACAATATCTTATGAATGCAATATTCGATGAACTTCCGGTTCATACTATTTTATTTGAGGATCTATATTTGACAGTAATAATGCATTCAATATGATTTCTTTTTGAGTTACTCAATTTCTCCCCCTCATGTAGAAATTTTATCAAATGACAATCAACTAGTAATGCAGTACAAGTCTTATAAATCCATTTGCTCTCTTTAGAAACATAATTTTGTTTCATTTAGAGACAAACAAGGAGGAGAATCTTGCCCAACATTTATCTCTACTTTCCATCTATATGCATTGTGGTGGATCAATAAGAAAACATTGCACATCCAAACCTTTAAAATGAAAAATATCTAACTCCTGACCAAAAGCCAATTTCACTGGGAGAATTTTGTTGGCTTAATATGTATAAGTGATGTAATATATCAAGTCAGATAAATCATCACTGAAATAATAATCTTGTTCTCATAATAAACATTAGTCAAACTATATATGGAGGCTTTAATAAATTCTTATGAATCGTATAATCTAAAAATTGTGCACTCATGAACATAATGATTTATTCAAATAATTGTGCAAACTTCAGGTTGCAAACTACTAATAATCACACATGTAACCATATTATAGATGCATCTATTAAACTTACTGAATACTCGTATGGTTTACATGCTTTTCCAATGGGCCCATATAAGTTAATATATTTCCAGAAATGTAGAGATCCATTTCAAATCATAACCAATGATCTTCTTATGATCCATATTCTATTGAGAACAAGCATCACATGATAACCTTTGAATTATATATAATGTGATGGTTATTCATGAAGAATCTTCTGGCTCTTCAATAGATGTTAATATACAATCTTTGACATTATATTGCATCTTATATATGACTCGAATGATCAAACAAGTCATGCTAACAATAGATTTGCTAAATTAGTAAACTTCTAGTTTATTGTAATAACTTTTCAATTTTCCTAACATATTGTATCAAAATCTCAATATGACATTTAACATGACATTCAATTTCGGAGATCTAACATCTATTTTTGAGAGATCAAAAGACTTAACAATCTCCCCCTCATAAATAGAAATATATACAAAATTATCTCACACTTGTATTTTAATGATCTCCCCCTTAAGTATGAGTCATATAAATATGATTTTCTTAATCAGTGTATTTCATTTTGAAGTCTTTATACGTCATGAATTCCATACAATTTTGGATTTCAATCCAATTGGAATATCATCTTTGAAATTTTAGGTGAACCAAAACTCTAATATGGATTTATGGACCATAATTTTCATCATCAATTTTTTTTCCGCCCATAAACTAAAAAATTATATTAGTTCTTCAGGAACTAAACTAGTTCTTCATGAACTATATCAATTTTGTAACATGTAGTTCTTCAGGAACTATATCACTTTTGTAGGGAATTGTTCTTCAGGAACTAATATATATTATTATATAACAATATAAATTCCATGGTTATTTATAGTTTCATAACCAACCAATTTAACATTTTCCAATAAATTGATATGTATGTTTCTATATGACTTCTGGTCATATTGCAACATGTCTTATAATTTTGATGCCATTAGAAGGCACAACTTTCAATTATCAATCTGGCCAATATAATGTGATCATGATCATTATTGTCTCATATTTTTCAATAGTACATCATCACTTCCTTCAAGCATTGATCTTCTGGACCAAAGATAAAATCTTTAAAAGCTACCAAACTTTGGTGTCTGAACATTAAACCTTCATAGCTTTGATATTTGTAACAATTTGATTATTCAAATGGCACAATTATTCTTGCCATTTACTAGTACCAACATTGTTCTTTCGTAAAAGAACTATTATAATAGTTATGTGACTTCAGGTCATTCAATTACAATTACACAAATATCTTATATATAATAATATAAATTATATATAGGTGGAACATATATCAATAATATAAATAAATATAAATGAAGCAATAAATAAGTATAGATGTAACAATGTAAATGGATATAAATAACAAAAAATGGAAAATGATAAACGATGACAACAATAATAGTAAATGACATAAAGTTAACAATAAAATAATATATATATATATTAGTTATAGTGCTATGAGCATAATAATAATGGCATGATAAGAAGTAACAGAAGCAAAATGAATAATGAAAAATGAAATATAAATAGAGACAGAAAGTAAAAAATAACGAAAATGTAAATTATAGAAACAATAAATAATAGTAAATAAATAAAATGAAACAACTTAATATATAAATGTAAATAATAATAGAATTAAAACAACAAAATATAAATATCAAATAAATAAATGAAGCGTGAATAAATAACATAATATAACAACATGAAATAAATATCCATAAAGGGGGATGACAATATATATAGGGAGGTAGGGAAATATATATGTGTGTGTGTATATATATCAATATAAATAAATGTGTATATAAATAAATATGCAATAAACATTAAATAAATATGGCATATATGTGTGCACGCATGATCAATAAATAAATAAAAATGTAGATGTAATAATATAAATAAATAGCACAATATAAATAACAGAATATAACATGAAATAAAATAGCTAAATACAAATGTTAAATAAGTAAATAAATAAATGAAATATAAATATAATATAACGACATAAAATATAAATAACCACGTAATATAATATAAATTAATATAAATAAAAAACTTGTGAAGGATATTAAAATGAAGTAACAATAATCTCCAAACTTAACCATGGAATCCGATGTATAAAACAATCGGTAAAAGAATATCTTTAATTCCATATAATGGTTTAAATTATTATAGAATATGGATTAAATAAAATATAATAGAAGAAGAAGAGGAAGAAGAAGAAGAAATTTTTAAGACAGCGATAAGGAAATACACCCTTGGTAGAGCTTCGTGTTGATAACGTGTTATGAAATTAGAGAATATGGTAGTAGAAGAGAATAGTAGAGGATGTTAAGAGGAAAGAAAAAAAGGGTGTATTCTCATTCACCACTTTAAAGTGCAATTTGGCTTAAAACATTGTCCCTATTTATAGGGTTCAAGGCATTGATACACATTACACAATGACATTAAGCAACTTAATGGTGCAATTGGGGGTTATAGGGGACATACATTTAAAACCTTTTAATTGAGAGTTTAAAGGATATAATGCCACAATATAGAATCATATGAGCCATATGAACATCTACACCATTCATGGCACAAAGTGGAATCCTATGTGGTATAAGAACATCCACACCTCTCATTATTTTTGTAACAAGCACGATTTTGTAATATAATTTTTTTTAAATAGCATATATAAGAATGTATTGATAATTTAAGAGAAAGAAAAACAGAGTGTGTGCGGGCGCGCGAGCCTGTGTATGCCTATCAATTTATTCTCCCTTTTTACAAAATCAGATATTGTTAATCAAGAAATATCAGTAAAACTTCCTGGATTCTAATTTATAAATCATCATGGGATTTCAACATATTAGGTCGGTGAAAAAATGTGTGAAATGAAACACCATGATGAACCTGAATCATATAGAGACCCATAAACCACAATAACCAGCCATACTACAAGACCTTATTCCGCATGTTGTGGAGTCAACTCCACAATCTTCATCAGCAAAACACCTGTGGTCACTGCGAGCATCAGGTACATGGCATCCACTCTCAATATGCTTCCGTGAACTTAGACTCACTGCAGGACATACTTGCATTGACATTGCACTTATTTTGTATGCTTTTTCACTCTGCAGAGCAAGAAACTCATTTGTATTGGCATCACCCCTTTTTCTAATAAGAAATGTATTTCATTAAATCTCAAAGAGACAACACAACACAAAACATAGTTACCCTCCCTCATCAAAAGGTGATTAAGGGTATAAAAGTTGAGAGGTTTCATTTGCCTTAGTGTTATGAAACAAGTTCACACAAATCGAGACAAAACTGCTCTCATGTTACCTCGTATACCATATCTACAGTTAACCCAAACAGACATTTTGTTGTTATAGTTTTTATCGTATCAAATGTATTAGGAAAAGGAAATTTGTGGGCATGCATGAGAGAACAAAAATATCTAGAACGCCAATACACTGCCATGTCAAGCAACCTAGGTTTATCGACAACTTAGAAAGATGCTTCCTTTTAGATGAACAAAAGAAATCATTATTGGAAATTGTTCAAGTACCTTCATGTAAGTCCAATTAGTAGGAATGTAACTTTCTGGGAGCCTTTCTTGCCAAACACTTAGTACTGGGAGGGGATGGCCTTCAGTGGTAAATATGTAATTACCAGCTTTTAAAAATGAATCATCAAATAGAAGATATAAATATTTGCACCTGCCAAATCATGAAAAGTTTTAATCTCAGCAATTTATATTCAAGGAAGAAAGTCCATTTTCAACTCCTCTGCTTTAGTAAATAAAATTGCATGGTTGAAATGGAAAACATGAAAATCTCACGTTTCAGCAAGGAAAAAACTATATGTTGATGATCTTCCAATTCCATTGTTTTCACATCCCTGATGCTTGCAAACCCACCTTCAACTTTGGTGTATGTGTTGAGGGAATTAATTATTGATTCACCCACTTCAATATACCACGGATCTGAAATTTACCAAAGGTGTAACTGTGGAGTGACGTGATGGCTAAACATAAGTACTGCTGAAATATACTATTCCTACTTTCCATGTTTGTCAAGATAGAATACCAAATAACATCGCCAAAAAAACAATGTTAACAAAAATACTGAACTCAAAGATGAAAGAATGATCAGACCTTTAGTTGCTTGATATAAATAGAATGTTGACTCTGCAAATTCAGGGCACAATGGATAATATTTTTCAGTAGGATGCAGCATCTGATGGTCCAGCAAATACCTTGACATTGATTTGCAGTTCAATATATTTACAGAGTGATGTAATAACAAAATGAGATGACTGCTACACAAAAATAGACATCATTTAAAAATTAATTTATCAAAAGCAGAATATACCTCTCTGGAAGCACACCAAATTTCTCCCACACATAGTAGAACTCACGATGTGTTGAATTAGCAGCTGTAATATCCCCAATAAGAACCTAGTTTCCAGACGTCACAGAAAAAGTAAGCAGATAGGTCTCTGTCAACTTGAAAATTCCGTAGCTATCTATCAATGCCCAAATACATGCCTGTAGGCCAGGCCAAAATGCCTGAAGGCTTGTAAGTTGCCAATAAGTTGCTCTTCCTGTCCTCATATCAGCTTCATGGTACCTGCATTAGAATATCAAGCTCAAGTTAATAACTGTTGCAGACGGAGCAATTATACTTAATCTAACATTTCTACCTATGGGCTATCAATTCTAAAGCACCGGATAAGCATATCTGATAGAACATTTATACAGTTAGTGCGGTACCAAGGACCATGTCTGAAATATTTCTGCACAGCAACATAAGCAGAATGAAACATTCTCCAGAAGTCTTCCTTCCCAAAAAGGATATGGGCCTTAAGAAGATACTCATAGAATGAATCAACCCCTAGAATATTTGAAAAATTATCCAACGTTAAGAACATCAAAGTCTACCCATCAGCTTAATGGTTAAAGACATAACTATAGTATAAATCAACATCATGCGTCAACTGCAGCAAGCTGTTCCTTTTCCAAAATATGGACAATGGATTAAGGATATGCCGATTCAGGGTGAGCCTACCCGCTCCAATTCCTGATGAAAACTCTATCCATTCCCCAGTTTCCACGTCTAGAGTAGTTCCAAATAAATTTAATGAACTACGCATGCTCCATAGCTTGTGTAGAGCACGTAAAGCCACTGATTCATATATAGGATCACCAGTCAATTTTGATAAAGCACCCATTTCAAGAATCAAAGAACCTGCACGTAAATAGAAAATTAGAATTAGCTGCAAATAAAGCTATCATTTTACTATACCTGAGTCTTAAAACACTATACTAGACCTCTCACCACAACCCGAAGTGCTTGTTTCAGTAGTCTCATTCTCCATTACTCCATACTGTTCACAGAATTTGGCAAATTGTCGTCATGCATATCTCTAAAAGAAGGGAACAAACAGAGACAAGGCAATAGACTATAAATTATATACCTTGAGACTTGAAGACAGTTCATTCAAATGCAAGGAGTAAAATATTAACAAAGCCACAGCCATTTGTTTAAAGAGGAACTTTTAGGAGAACTGAAGCCTTATTAATAGGATTTTTGCCGTTATTTTCTTCAAATAATGGGGAATAATAATGACCAAGACAGGAGAAAGTAGAGACATTGGGAGAGTCAGAGAGATGTTTATGACAACAGAAAAAATAAGGAAACACTGTAGATCAAATCATATCAAAATCTCCAAGCATCTTCAGATTAAGTCTCCTAAACCCTTTTATATAGCAGTTAGTTACATGCATTATAGCCCTTACTTAGGGGCAAAAGTTACTCTATATCATGTGCCTGCTAACTAGAGACTTAAGAAATAGCATAGAACTGTAAAGGCCGAGAGCCCTTTTTATTTTGGAAAAAATATAAATAACTGCTTACTCCAGAGAAGTCCTTTTCTGAGTTTTTAATTTGTCGAATATTAGTTTGTGTCTCTGCAATGATGCTTCTTTAGTAATGCAGTAACAAAACATCTTAGGATTGGAGGAGTATTCCCTATCTTTAAACAGTCAAAATGCAAGACTTTAGCACATTCCATGAAGTACCTTTAAGTTGATCCATGCCTATGGCAATCCCGTGGGTGTGTTAAATGCTGGAAAGAAGCGGTTCCCTAAATCTTGAGCCAGTATTAGCAGCTGATTTTTGTAGGCTCCTTGAAACAGATTATTTGCAGAATCAGATGCAAGAAGATGAGCAGAGACAAGTCCTCCAAGAACTCTAATTTTGCACTGCATGGTAATAATCAAGTGATGAAACAATACCATTATCAGGCTTCATATATCAAGTGTTACCGATCAACATTGACATTTGGATGTCATAAAAAAAACAACAATAAAAAACACCGAGCTTTTCAAAACTACTGAATAGAAAATAATCAACCAAATTTCCAAATCCAATATTTACCTCAAAAAGATTTATCCGTGCATCAACATCAAATGTTAGATTTTCAGAAATCCAGAGCACTGCTCTCTTGAATTCAGTATCGTTGCCCATGATAACCAGGCTACAGGAGAAAAGCAATTAGTATCCATTTACAGCGTCCAGTTCCAGAGGATGGTATGGGGGAAAACTCTCAGAAGAGATAACTATAACAACAAAATTATAACAACCTAAACATTCAAGCCCTTGTGACCATACCCATATACCTAGACAATGATTCAATAAGTGTAAGGGCTGATCCATTGTAGTCTTGAGGCAAGTGTTCAAGCTGCAATTGCAAATTGTAAACGGTTGCTTTGTGGTACTCCTCTAACAAAATTGCATCTGATTTTCATAATTAACTTGTAACTCACATTCAAATTTCCCAGCTCACTAAGGGAGTTCGTGAATGTTTTGGTTAGAGGCTTTAGCTCATCATGCTGCATGAATACAACAATTTAGATATTGTAAAGTAGGTTGATATCAATCAATATTTACAATGAACAACAGTAACTAACCGGGAATGCATGAGTCATGTAGTTGTCATACGCATGGTAAAACCTAAAATCAAGAGTATTAAAGATAATCAAGGACAGTTAATAAATTGCTGTCAAAACCCCTTGAACACAAATATTAAAGGATATGCAGTTCTATCAAGTTTCTATTCCCTAAAAAAAGTTAACATAAAAAGTGAAATTGAACAACTACGTTAATAGAATATCGAATCAGCATAAAACACAAATTATAATTGCAGTATGCTAAACAATGAAAATCCCTTGGGGCCAAAAGTATCATTCTTCTTCGTTGCTTAGGCTATCTTCCCTAACGAATCAGCCAACTACTACAATGAGTCTTGCGCGAAAGATTATATCCCAGAAAGTTCCGTTCAGATATTTTTTTCCATATTCAGAAAAAAAAATCCAGTGTTAAATATTTTATACATCACCACTTCTCCCATATTTCGTTGACATGCAAAATACTCTCACACTGCACTTCTTCCTACATGATCCTCCTCCTAAATTCAGATGCACTAGCCCAACAGACAATATAGTAGTAACAAGAGTCAACTTAGTCGGAGCAAAATTTGCAGGATTGTAAGCTTACACATATGTCATCGAAAGCATCTCGTAGAGTGACCACGAGAGCTAGAGATTGAACCAATCATTTCAACTGGGTGAATTTGATAAACAACTATCCAATAAAAAATAATAAATTGAGATGAGGTGATTTGTGGGTCATTGACATGCATCTCGCGGGCTTTCTCTCTCATGCGTTTTTTCTTGGCAGCCCAACGGGATTGTGCTTCAGACAAGGACAGGTCAAAGAGAGTCGAAAATACAAGCAGACACAGCACAGCCCAGCTCAAATAATTCCGACGAAACATAGTCATTTCGATCGAAATAGGAAGTCCTGAGAGAGCAAGAACAGCTGGAATTGGCTTGATTGAGAAAGGGGGTACTTTGTATGCGAGTTATGAGCAAACAGGGATTCAGGAAGAGGAAGAAGCGGATTTTGCTATGGCGGAGGGCCTGAACCTCAAGGGAGTACGATCTGGAGAATGCTCTCAGCATTGATAGTGAAACCTCAGCCAACGAGGGAAAGTAAATAAACGTGCGAAAATCCGTTACAAGTTTGTTCTCTTGAATATTTGAAAACAATTTCCATGTTAATTTTGATTTTCTTAAATAAACTAATTATTTCAAATTGATTTGTTAAATGTTCACTTTTGGCTAATTTTATTTTGGATTAACGTGGATGTAGCAACACTAAGTGAAAAGAGTATTTTTCCAACCGTAGGTCCAGTATCCTAACATTT
Source organism: Vachellia pachyceras (assembly GCA_025593235.1). Taxonomy (NCBI): domain Eukaryota; kingdom Viridiplantae; phylum Streptophyta; class Magnoliopsida; order Fabales; family Fabaceae; genus Vachellia; species Vachellia pachyceras. Next base: position 5,285 of record JANTPZ010122231.1, on the reverse strand, counting down.
TTTATAGTTGATTCAGTATTTTAAAGTATTTTATATAATTTATAATGTAATTTAAAATGTTGGATGTATTATAAAATGTTTTAAAACATTGATCTCATTTAAAAAATATTTTAGCTGCTTCTCAATTGCATTTTCACAAAAGACAATGGCCCTGTTCATATTATTATTAAAATATTACGTTCACACAAATCGAAATAAAACTCTTCAAATACTTACCACATAGATAGTAAATCACGTTGTAAAAATAACTTATATTGCTAATCCAATCACACAATATAGCAAGGACTACCTCTAATTTTATAACATAAAATCTAATTTGTAATACAATTTTATTTTACCCAACAAACTAAACTATGGCTGATTCACCCTCTTCAACCTTTTGCTTCATACTCTCTATCACTTAACATGAGAATATCACTTATATATTGTACCCATTTAAAATCCATTAGAAAAGTGTTTTTACGCAAGTCGAAGAAAGTACGTGAGAAAAATTTTATCTCGACTTGTGTGTAACGTGAAAAAAAAAGAAAGAAAAAAAAGCTTCTCCAAATATAAACATTAATCTTCTTATCAAAACAATAAAAAAGTGATTTCTTATGTTAAGCCAAATAACTATCCTTCCCAATTGGCAGTGGACAACCTAAGGACTAATGCTCCGTTTGGTACGTTGGAAGTGGAAGCCGAATCCACCGCTTCCATGGTTTGGTATGTTGAAACTGGGTTCCCGGTGGAACCTAGTTCCATGAAATTGGTTGGAACTCGGTTCCAACCGCTTGAGGATGGAACTGAGTTCCAACTTCCTCATTTCCACCGTTGCCCTCAGCCTTCATCTCTCCACTCAGCGATGGCGACGACGGCTTTCCTTTCCGGCGACGGCTTCCCTCTGACCCAAGTCTTGCGTGTTGTCTCCTTTTCTCTCACCCCTCGTCTCCTAACGTGAATGAATGGGAAAATCTCTGTCGACGGAAGGGTGAAGCTGGGGAATGGGGGTGGCTGCGTCTAGAGTGTAGGGGCGTTGAAGAATGGAGGCGTCTCGTGAAGCTATGCGTGGTCAATGGCTACTGTGGGTCATGGAATGGAGGTCGCCGAGATGTGGTCTGAAGAATGGAAGTGGTGAAGGCAAGAATGGAAGTTGGAGCAGTGGCGTGGTCTGCAAAGATGAAAGCTGGAGGTTGCGGCACCGGCGTGGTCGAGGACGAAGGCTGGCGTGGTGGAGGATGAAGGCTGCTGTGCTTCGAGAGAGAGAGGGACTGTTTGGGTCGGAGAGTTGTGGGGGAGGGGAATTTTTTTTTGGGTGGAGGGTATTTTTATCTTTTCACACTACAAATATAAATATTAAATTAAAATAATACCCCATTATTTCCAGCGTACCAAACAAACTTTTAATCTCACTTCCATTTCCAATTCCACTTCCACTTCCAATTCCAATTCCATCAAAACCAATTCCGCATACCAAACGAGGCATAGGATAAGGTGCAACATAAGGAAGCTGCAAAAAATGGCCATTGATGAAGCCCGTCTGCTCCTTTCTTGAAATTGGAAGGTCGCGGTACAACATATTTCGAGAGAGGATAATACCTTAGCGGATAGATTGGCCAAAATGGCCCATGGATTAGTGAGTAATTTTTGTATTTATGAACACCCCCCTGATGTTCTTCAGTTGGGGGTTGGGGGAGATGTTATTGAAACCTCCCGAACCTATGTGTAATGCTTTGATGTTATCTTATTGATATCCAGTTTTATTCCAAAAAAAAAAGGAAGCTGCAAAAAATTAAATAAAACGAGTACTTTTCTTTTATGGCAAAACTTATCATTGCTTCTCTTTCTGGACCAACATTGCCCCCAATTTACTGAAATTAAGCCCCTCACATCTTCCCCAAAAAAAAATATTCATTTTTTCCATTATGTGATGATCGAATTGTGCAATATTTATAATATTTTTATTACCATCATTAAAAAATGATTGTATAATCCACTAACAATGTTGTTCACAAAACAGCCTGTAGATCTGATCTCCCTAGAAAAGAATTGTCATGGACATTTGGATGATAAGTTACCTTTCACCGAAATTATAATACCGAATAACATTTCTTCCATTCAAGATGCTCGAATATCTCTACACCAAACAAACCTCTTAAATGCCACATTACTTCCAAGACATCAGAGTCAAAGTGACTGTACACCAACCAGCTCATAAAAAAGCTTACATATGAATTAGAACAGAAGGCCTAATCCCACACAAAAACAAAAAAAAACAAAAAACAAAACCGCAGGCCTTCAGAATCCAACATTCTTAAATACCCCTCCAGTCTCAGTCTTGTATTAAAAACCATGGGAGTATTTATTAAAGTTTGAAGTTCACACCGAATCCTCACAGTACCTCAACAGAGGACAGGAGTCATCACCGCATGTCTTTTTAGGTTGGTTACCCCTCTTACTGCTACATTTACTACAAAGCTTACCATGTGTATACAGAAGACAGTTCAAGTCAAACATGAGTTCCTTTGGGATCCGGCGGTTTAGGTGAAGATACGTCTTGCTTCTGTCCGCAACAGCTGGTACCCATCCAATGGTTTTTGCAATCTCAAATATCTGTATACATGGCATATTCATGTTTTTAACCCTTGCACTTGTGGTAAAAAAAGGAAATTGAACCTTTCTTCCTGATATTGATAATAGGAAGAGGAAATCATACTTACATGCGTGTCCACAGGAAAATCATCTCGCTGAAGATTGAACATCAAGACACAAGATACCTGTCATCAATTCAGCAGTTTAGAGAATCTGTTACTTCCAGGAAAAGGAGACAAAAACACAATAAACTCAACTGAATCTTAATTCTCACGGCCTTTTGTGTAGAACATGTCATGATCTTTGAAGGCACAAATGGCACTTTAGATGATAAGTACCATGGATGTTGTCATTAAATCAAATTATCAAACAAAGAAAATGATGTCTACTAGATCATATAAAAGAAGATGGACTTTGTAACTGGTATTGTTTAGAGACAGTGGGAATTTCCGTCCCACGATATGTGATAGCTGATTATTATTAGATTATGGATAATGGGCCCCACTTTTTACCAAAACCAAAAAAAAAAAGGAAAGAAGGAAGGAATAGCCGTTGGGTTATTAATAAACTAACAGGGCAAGAAGTCTGAACACTTAAATTTCACAATATCATTAAAAACAACAAACAATTCCTTTGGTCCATACTGGTACCTTTATTTAACCCCTTCTGCAGGTAAAAACAGTTCTAACACAAAAATAATACTTAGTATATAGAAAATTGAAAAATATAGGCAGCAGATATTTTAAATACGGTTAGCATAGTTAACTTGGTCAGGCCAAGTTCAGATAAAAAGGGAATTCCCAGCATAGCAGATAAAAGTGGCCACAAAAAAAAACCAACAAGCTTTTTTCCTTCGGGCATCAACAGAAATAGACCCCATGACCTGTCATTTCGATTGGCCGAAGGAAGAAAAAAAGATACAGTGACTTGTATATCAGATGTAATCCAAACAATGAAACAAGATTGAAATGACTAAAATAGGGTGATATAGATGGACATCTTCAAAAGAATAGCAAATAATTGTCAGATGATTTGCAAAATGGAAAACTTTAAGGTCCTTGAAGTCGAAGGTTACACATACAAAAGCAATTAAAAGTGTCTTTTATCCAATATTTTTTTTAGTTTTCCATATTGAAAGAGATGAGTAGAGAAGATTACTGTCTTGGGACCAATTCCTTTGAAAAGAGATAGCTCAGACTTAATTTCATCAAGAGACAAGTCCCGCAAATACTCCAAGCATAATTTTCCTCTTCTCTCAAGCAAGCAGCTTAATACATTCTTGATACAAGAAGCCTTAGTTGGAGCCAAACCACCACATCGAATGGCACCTTCCACATCCTTGGCGCCAGCACTAAGAACCTTCACCAGCCAAAAGAATTCAATCAATCCTATATTCATCAAACTTTAGATCAGAGCATTTGACATTATTTGGGCAAAATCGTTAAAGATAAAAACAAGCAAACTTTCCAAATTCTGGAAATTGTAACAACCTATCATACCTATGAAGTGGAAGACCAAGAATGACAAGGGCAGAAGGGCAACCAAGGATGAAAGGTATAGGCGTAGGTATAGTACAGGGGACTTAATCCAGGACTAGGACTAAAGGAGGAGGACTTGCTTGTGGGAGCCCAGACTTATGGTCCCTGTGGGAACGTGATTGAAAACTACTTTTACTCAAAGTAGGTAAATATGTGAAGGAGATTATCTCGTTTTACGGAAAAACACGTCATTCAACGTGCGTTTATACGCTCCAAACATTGAGCCAAGCAGGCTCTTAGAATACCAAGTCAGCTATGGATTTCATCCACAATCAGATAACAACGAAAAGTGATGAATTTAATATGGCTATTAACCAATCATTCGCGAAAGCCAAACCCTAAACGAGAATGGGCGGAAACAGAATTCAGCTACGAATTCACGGTTCTGTCTACCATCCTCAGAACAAAAGTATCTTAAAACAATTCCAGTATTGGCATAAGGATTCGCCATGGGGAATGTGGGGGGTTTTTGTGTCTTTAGTGTGCACTGAGAAATTAGAAAACGCAGAACCGAGAAATGAGACCAGGTTAAAAACTAAACATACATCTTCCCAAGTAGGAAAGGCAGATTTTAGGGAAGCAAAAGCCTTTTGGGAATTCGCCTCGGTGGTATTCTGCGAGAGCACGGTCCGAAACAAACAATCCAGAACAGTCTCTTCTTGGGCAGGTAACCCAGTGGCGTCTTGTGCCAAATTCACAGCATCGTCAGTTGATTTTCTCCGATACTTGGCGAACTCTTGGGGAAAACCGTGCAGGGCCAACAAAGTGTCTCGGACGGCTCGGCATTCTTCGGGGTCGGGTCGAGCATGACTTGGGTACGGATCCTTCAGGTTTTCAATGGCGCCATTCTTGGCTCTCGCGGAGTTTGGTCGCGTCTTGTACGAAGAATTTAGATTTGACTCTAGATCACTCTCAGCCTGCTTCCTCTTGCGGATCTTTCCCATTCATTCGGTTCAGATGTCACAGTATTATTTCTGTTTTAACTTTTAAACGCTAATTTTGGCCCAAAAAAAACCTTTAAACGCTATTATATTAATTAGCGGCAAAATCCCATGAAATTATTAAACACTATTTAAATTTTTTATGATTATATTAAATATTATACGAAGTTCCGCTTATGCCCGAGCTCGGAAAAAATTAACAGGCTAACAAAATAGAGAACAACATTCCAGATTA
>JANTPZ010122230.1:0-22000 GCA_025593235.1 Vachellia pachyceras | reverse complement strand
TTCTCTTTCATCTTTCCTACTTTTTCTTTCTTCTCTTTCCTTTTTCCTACTTTCGTTATTTCTATTTCCTCTTTCCTACTCACTTTTTTGCCACAGAATCCGTAAAAGATAATAACTTAGTGAACATAAATCACTTTTCAAAACCTAAGCTTTGCTTCAGAATCTATAAAAGCTATTTTCCAAATAACTTCTAAACAAACCCTAAAAAAGTGGAACTATATTTAGATTGCAAAGATGAGAGAACCACCACTAAATCTAGAAATCAAGGGCTGTCTCAGAGGGTGGTGGATAAGTGCTTTCATGCAAGTTGAGGTAAATTTGTTGATGAGATTATATTAATTTAAGCTGTTGAATATGTTTTTTAAAGGTAAAAAAGCTTACCCAAACATCCACTTAAGTTAGAATGTTACAACAGAAGAACCTCAGTTATATTATTTTAAAAGCGAAAATATCACATTTTTCATCCCTTATTTATAACCGTTATTCTTAATAAAAAAAATTTTATTGATAACAAACCACTTTGATTAACAATTATCAAGATTTGTATTCACAACAAATTTCCAATTCATATAATATTCTCAACACAAGGAAGTTTATTATTGACAACTGCACTGGCCTGATTAACAACTATTAAGGTTTGTATTAACAACACATTTTTAATTTATGTGATAGTTGTTTTTAAAACAAAGAAACATATTATTGACAACTGAACCAACCATATTAACAAAACCAATGAAGCTTGTATTAATAACGCATTTTTAATTTACATAATAAAGAGTAATTTGATATTTTCACTTTTACAAATAATATATCCGAGGTTCTATGGGACTACACATTATTTTTAAAAGATGATTATTTATTGATTTTTATGAAGTTCAAGGTAAAAAGTGGGTAGGAAAAATGAAAGAGGGAAACGAAAATTTATTATAAGAGAGTGTGATTTGACAATAAATAGGCTTTTTGAAACTTAGATTTTGTTAGAGAACCTAAATTTTAAAAAATGTGAGTGCTTTGATAAAATTTAGGTTTTACCATAAAACCAAAATTTAGGATAGTGACCCCAAATGAGCCTCAAAAGAAAATTAAATTGCTTTGTTTTGCCAACAAGATGATTAGTTAGTTAAGTACTTCTTTGTTGTGTGGTATTTATGCATTTAAGGCATGTGTGGGTACAAATTCCATGGAATTCCAATTCATTATTTTCACGCTTTTAATAGTATAATGTTTGTGCAAATTTTAGTAAGAGGTTAAAATAGATGAAATTGGACAACCAATAACGCAGCAAAGATGGAAATTATCTACTACAACTCGTAAGACGAATAAAAAAGATGTTATCTTGACATAGAGGAGTTTGAGGCACAACAAGGAGCAAAATGTAACAACAAATGAGAGCAGAATAGAGGTCTAAGCGTTTGTAATGTGTTTATAATGAATACAGTAAGCGGTATGATAAAAAATAAATAGTTGATCGCTGATGTTAGTCGCTTGTCTCCCCACAACCCTCGAGGACCCAAGGGGTGTGGTTGCTGGATACTCGGATCTTAACTGCCTGGTCCAATGTCGGGTGGATCTGGAAAACCTAGTTTTTGTAGCAAAATTTATATTTTTTCTGAGTACACATTTTTCAGAAAAAGTTAGTTTTGGAGATAAAATCTCTATTTAAAACCCATGTTTTGAAAAACTATTTTCTTATTAAATTACGTTTTCCCTCCTAATAATTTTTATCTTTCTTACTTATATTTTACCTTAAAATCCGTAAAAGTTATTTTCACCATAACTTTCAAAACATGGCCAGCTTTTCAAAGTTTAGGTTCTGCCTCAGAATCCATAAAAGGTATTATCCTAAAATCTATTACTGAAAACCTAGGTTTTGCCTCGAACGCAATAAAAGCTATTATCCACCGTAGTGTCAAATGAGCTCAAAGATCTTATTTGAAAGTATGTTTGAAAATAGCTCTTACAGATTTTAAGACGAAACCTATATTTTGGAGAATACCTTTTACGTATTATGAGGCAAAACCTATATTTTAAAAAGTCATTATGTTTGGAAAGTTATTGGCTTTTGTGGAATTCGATGAAAAAGAAAATAGGAAAGATTAAAGAGAAATAAAAAAAAGATGATAGAGATAATTTTTCAAGACCTAAATTTTAAAAAAATTGTTAATACTCAGACAAAATTTAGATTTTAAAGTAAAATTTAAATTTTATCGTAAAATCCATATTTAGAAAATGGGTTACAGAATGAGCCCTATGTTTGAAAAGGTAATGTACTCTGAACTCAAAGACACAAGCCCATTCTTCCTGGTCAGCACACCCTTAGTGAAAATACACGCGCTTGAGAAAATTAACCATTCTGCATGTAACTAAACAAATTAACCGTTATGTAACAAGAAAGAAAATGTAACCATTATATCATAATTTTAAACGAACTGTTGAAATTTTTACAAACAGCATTTACATATGTTAATTATTTCGCTGAATTCAACGGATAGTGCTGGCTAACTATTTTATTAATTTATTTATTTTCTGCTAAATTTAGTTCTTACTACTTTTATATAATATCATTTTTTGATATTGTATGATACACATATATATCGTTCTGCGTTGGGCGGCTTCAATTACTGCCACAAACACAACGCAAATTAAAACCTTAAGTCAACAGAAATTTATTTGCCTTTCAAATTAGTCGAACCAACTTATAAGAATGCGAGAAAAACATAAGAAGGATGATGAGAGACTTGTTGGATTGTCACCTTCCAATCTGTTTTGTCCGATTCCAGTACATACATTACCCGAATCTTCCGAGGGCAAAGTTTGTTTCTGTTTCACTTAAAAATAGAAGCCAACAGAGAATGAGAGGCTAAGCATGGTGTGATGCAAACAAGGACACCCCCTCAAAGCCATAGTTACAAATAAATACCCTTAAAAAGGAAAAAAGTGACATTTCCTCTAAACCCTTGGTTTCTCAACTTCACCTCTTTTTTATTTTAAAGTAAAATTTAAATTTTATCGTAAAATCCATATTTGGAAAATGGGTTACAAAACAAGCCATATGTTTGAAAAGGTGATGTACTATGTGTAACATATTAATTTTTTATTCAGAGAACTTGGTTATCTTAAAGGAATTTATTATGACAATTAAATTGTTATTTAGAAATAATGATTTTATTAAGTATAATTGGTTGGGTAGTCATTTGAGCACAAAAAAATTAATTAAATTATTATTCCCAATACAAGGTATATAAATTAAAAAATATTGATAATAAAATACTTAAAAAAAAGAAAAAAAGAAATATAATATATATATATATAGATATATAGAAAGGGGGCACGTGGCCCCTGGAGACATATGTTATCTATATTATAAAAATAAAAAAAAGAGCATAATAGTACTGGGAGCACATGTAAACATTTACATATATTAAATAAAGAAATGGAAAAGAAAATCAAGGGGCGTGGCATATGATTTATATTTTATAGACTCACCTCGTCGCATAAGCTAGGGTTATATCTCCGTGTTCTTCGCGGCGTCAGCTGTCCTTCGGATTTTATTTCAAGATCAATTAGATAATTAAAATTACTTCTTTTTAACTTACTTCCTTCATACAAATTTTTTTAAATAATTTTCTCTTTCTAATGGTAATAATATTATTTTGATCAGATGAAAATTTAATATTAGAATTTGGGATAAAGACTAAGTTTTGTTAAGAACTGTCTAATGAAAGGTATATGGGAAATAACCGTTAATTTTCCTTCTTTTCGAATTTGATGGTTCTTATAATTTGATGGTTGTTATAATTTAAAATAAATTTTTGACTTAAATAGTTTATGATTTATGTTACTTAGGTTGTCTGCACACATTGGATTTGAGTTAACGATCTATTAGTATTACTAAAGATATTCTTGAAGCGTTAAAAATATAATTTAATAGTTTTATGTTTGAAACCGTAAACTTTAAATTTATAATTGTGCAATTAAAATTGATTTGCGAATTTCTTAAGTTTTTGGGTTGAGGGGAATAATTGAATTTTTGGTTAAATTAAATAGTTGAGAGACTATTGGGGACTATGAATTTTAAATGATTATTTCAAAACCTTAAGGGTAGATAGTTGATTATGTAATTTATATATATATATTAAACTTTTATCCACATTATTGTGTAGATTAGTTTGAGTGTGTTGGTGCTCTATGATTTGGGCTCACAAGTATCTCAGAGTTGAGGTAACCGATATTAATTCATTTTATATGCTTGCATGGATTGTAAGGTATTTTCGATACCTTAATTATATGTATTACGAATCTTAATTCTATATTTGTATATTCAATTTTAGTGAAGTGGGAAGTATTTTCCTTATATAAAGAGTACGTGCTACTCAAGTTTATGCGTGATGAACTATTTATAAATTATACTTATCTGTAATAAATTGTGAATTTATACATTTGTGATTATCTTGTGATGATGTGAATTAAATGATACGTTAGGTGGTTTAAGTAGTTGGGTTGATCCTGTGATGATGTGACTTGTATTGTACCGCGGTTGCCCCATTACTGATCATAGTGGTTGGCTTTATTGTAACTCAGACCCTGGTGGAGAGCCGGTCTAGACCCAGGTGGGAGGCTAGACACCCTTTGATTCTAGACCCAGAGGGAGAATGAAGGGGGACCGGTTGGATTAATGTCGCTGCTGGACCTTGGCCAGGTTACTTGGCCATTAAGCTAGATCCACGTAATGGAGTGATATGGAGGAGTAGGATGGAGGGATCACTTGTGAATTCTACTTGTATTGAATAGAAAACATTAATTTTGTTTGAATATCGTATATTAGCAATACTTCTTTGACTTATAATCCCGTATTGTATATCTTATGAATTGATTATTGGTTACTAGGACTTTATGTTTCACCCTATATATATTTTTTTCAGGAGAGGAACTTAGTGGTTCAAGGCGTGAAGGGAAGGAGCCAACAGTTTGATAGCAATTATCACTGTAGGCTTGATAGATAAGTTATTTTAAGGAGAAATGTATATTGCTAGACTTTAGGGCTTGCATACTTTGATTTGTTTTTATCGTTATGGTCATGTCGGGGCATTAGACTTATAGTTAAAACTTATCTTTTGGTATCTCTAACTTGTTATGTATTTATTTGAGTAATATTTATGGACCTACATGTTTAAGGGGAGTACTAAATATTGTTGACTTTTGTAGTTTCCAGTTATTTGTGTGTTGAGTGTCTCACCCACAACTTTTGTGGCCTGGCTTGCTAATTTTATAATTGATTATGTTTAATGTTCGGTATTTCATGAGGATTACAAATGGTATCAGAGTCTGCTTTGTTTGGGAGTAATAATGGTATCAGAAGGAACTACAAATTACATAATTAATTGTGAATATACTATATGGTTAAATTATTTATGGGGTTACACTCTAAACCCAAAGACACAAGCCCATTCCTCCTGGTCAACAAAAATTTATTTGCCTTTTAAATTAGTCGAACAAACTCATAAGAATGCTAGAAAAACACAAGAAGGAAGATGGGGATACTTGCTGGATTATCACCTTTCAGTCTGTTTTGTCCGACTCTGGCACGTACATTACCCCAATTCTCCGAAGCCAAGGTTTGTTGTCCGTTTCACTTAAAAATAGAAGCCAACAGAGAATGAGAGGCTAAGCATGGTGCGATGGAAAAAACGACACCCCTCAAAGCCATAGTTACAAATAAATACTCTTAAAAAGGAAAAAAGGACATTTCCTCTGAACTGGGCTCTTTTTTTAGTAAAATTTAAATTTTATCTTAAAATCCATATTTAGAAAGTAGGTTACAAAATGAGCCATATGTTTGAAAAGGTAATGTACTTTGAACCCAAAGACACAAGCCCATTCCTCCTAGTCAGCACACCCTTCACTACTACAAAAAGTACTTTTTACGCCATATTTTTAACCCAATTGGCACCATTTCTCAAGGGGGTGTGTATGTGAGGGGATATAAAGTTAGGGCTTATGGCACCCTATTTCATAAAAGGCACTATAGGTACCCTACGACACCCTATATTTTAAGATAGGGCGCCGTATATATAATATTTAAAAAAAAAACGTTCTGTTCAAGATATTTACTTATTGAAATGTTCTGTTCTTTCGATTACACAACAACATTATGCGCTTAAGATCTCTATATGAAAGATCGTTTGTGCAACAGATAATTCAAGAGCCAAAAAGTGAGGTTATGAAAAGATGATAAACTTCACAGGGTTTATGGTTCATTAACTGATGTGTACTAATGTTACTAAGAAATTTGACTATCCAAAAATGCAAAACTAAAAATACATCACACAACACAGCATTTTCAAGAAAAGAGTTTCTTCAAACGGCTAATCTTTAAGAAGTTGTGTAGTAGAAACTGAAAGGTAAAATCATTCCTAGAGGTGGAAATGTTCAAGTTACACAATCATCATTTTGCAAATAGTAAGTCACCAAATAATGATAGAAAGTTAAGACAATATTGATATACTAATAGTTGATGGAAGTTACACTAATATATACGAACAGAGAAGCACGGACAGAGGCTGATACACAAGATTGTATGCACTTTACAATACATCCATAATAATAACTTTATAACGCCCTAACCGCCATAAAGAGGACGCCAAATCATACCGTAGATTCTTTAGAACTCACCATTTGTCAGGAAGACAAAAGGGACTTTCATTTTACCTGGCCAAATAGAGATAGATACACATTTGTCAGTCCTTGATGGCGATATAGGATGCTAAAACAGCAACCTAGATCCACAAACATAGTATGCGCAAAGTGAAGACATGCAATTCGTACCAGCTTCGTCATATAACCTCCTCAAAGCAGCCGGAGAGCCACCGACGGGGGAGTTCCCGAGTACAATGACACCTTCGACGTCGAACGCAATACTGAAAGAAGGTCTGGAAAATCACGATGAAAGCTAGAAAAAATCAGTATGACACTCTACTTCCAATTAAAGAGAACTTAAATTAGGAATCATTTCTCGAACCGTTCAGATCGAGAAGAGAGCTCAGAAAAAGAGCGCGAGAACAGAGCAGAATCCTGAATTATCTTTTGCACAGGCGGTGGTTATCCTGAATCTAGAAGAGCCTCTGACCTCCAGCAGAAGCTTGAGCTTCATAGAAAGAAGAGGGGTGGGGGCTTGAAATTTGAGGGAGAAGGGCATGAAAGGAGATCGTCTCTTGAAAGAAGGGGATTATTAAGCAGAGTGAAACCATTTCAAATTTAGGCGAGAGGACTTTTTTGGCGCCCTATATTAGATAGGGGCCAAAAGGGTGACTTTAGGCGCCCCCTTTGGTGCCCTATCTTAAATATAGGGTGCCTAAAGTGAACACATTTATTTTTTACTCCATTTTTTAAAAAGGATGCGAATTTCAGTAGTAAAAACTATACTCTGCAGTAGTGCTTGGTGAAAAGACACACGCTTGAGAAAATTAACCACCCTGCATGTAACCAAAAAAATTAACCGTTCTGTAACAAGAAAGAAAATGTAACCATTATATCATAATTTTAAACGAACTGTTGAAATTTTTTACAAACAGCATTTACATATGTTAATTAATTCGCTGAATTCAACGGATAGTATTGGCTAACTGTTTTATTAATTTATTTATTTTTTGCTAAATTTAATTCTTACTGCTTTTATATAATATCATTTTTTGATATTGTATGATACACACGTATATATCGTTCCGCGCTGGGCGGCCTCAATTACTGCTATAAACATGACACAAATTAAAACCTTAAGTCAACAGAAATTTATTTACTTTAGTCGAACCAACTCATAAGAATGCGAGAAAAACATAAGAAGGAAGATGGGGAGACTTGCCGGATTGTCACCTTCCATTTTGTTTTGTCCGATTCTGATGCGTACATTACCCGAATCCTCCGAAGGCAAGGTTTGTTGCCTGTTTCACTTAAAAATAGAAGCCAATAGAGAATGAGAGGATAAGCGTGGGCGCCCTCAAAGCCATAGTTACAAATAAATACTCTTAAAAGGGAAAAAAGCGACATTTCCTCTAATCCGTTGGTTTCTCAACTTCACCCCTTTTTTATCCCCTCCACTTAATTGATCTCTCGCCACCTTCACGAGCTTCTCCAAGCTGGTAGGCAGATAGAAATCGTCTCATTCGCCTGCTACCCGTTTGCAGCAGGAACTGCAAGTCCTTTTATTTCCGACTTATAAATAAAAAGAAAAGGGAACTCAAGCTCTCCTTGGAGTACGTTAAAGGAGCATATATATAAATATACATAGATACACACACATGCAGATGTGAATGGCGTCTACTAGCGGAAAAATCCTTTTGGCTGCCTTGCTCGCCATCTTTATTTATTTGTCGCATGCTGAACTCAAGGCTGGAGAGAATCTCACAGTAACTTATGACGGAAGATCGCTGTTTTTAAATGGAAAGCGAGAGCTTTTCTACTCGGGTGGCATCCATTACCCTCGAAGCCCGCCCGAGGTTTGCTCTCTTCTCTTTCACTTGCTCATTGTTTCCTGGCTAGAGCCAAACAATGGATACGATAATAACAATGAATGAATATATGCATGGCTTGTTCAGATGTGGCCGGACATTCTTGACAAGGCAAGACATGGTGGCTTGAATATGATCGAAACCTACGTATTTTGGAATGCTCACGAGCCCGTAAGAGGCCAGGTAATTATGCAATGACGCTGTTTTTCCTGGTCAAAGTTCGTTGGCTCAGTTTGACATTATTAACGGATGGTGTCGGCTGCATCATGCAGTGGAACTTTGAGGGAGGCAATGATATAGTGAAGTTCCTTAAGCTGGTTCAGGAGAAAGGAATGTACGCATGCCTCAGACTTGGACCTTTCATCCAGGCTGAATGGAATCATGGGTACGAAATGAAGTCCATTTCTTCTCAATGACATACATTTGCTTTACATATATAATAATATCCATCGCTTAATTTTCAAACATGATGATACTGACTAATGTCCATCTACGTACCGTGGTCTAATATGTAAATAAAGAGGACTTCCATACTGGCTGAGAGAGGTTCCGGACATCATATTCCGTAGCGACAATGAGCCTTACAAGGTAATCATCAAACCTACAAGCTTTGGTTTTGATCCATCCAGTAACCTTCCGATCAGGTATACATATCATTAAGAAATTGAAAATCTTAATTATCTCATAATTTGCATCAGAAATACATGCAAGAGTTCGTGGTATTCATCACAGACAAGCTGAAGCGCGAGAATCTGTTCGCTCCCCAGGGAGGTCCCATCATCATGGGACAGGTAAGGATCTGATTTTCCTCACTCTTGTTCCGAGAAACCTTGGATACTATTTAATGAATCTAATATTCACTGCAGATTGAGAATGAGTACAACCATGTCCAAAGAGCATTCAGAGAGAAGGGAGTTAGTTACATTCGATGGGCTGCGGAACTAGCAGTAGGATTGGATCTTGGTATTCCATGGGTCATGTGCAAGCAGGTGGACGCACCTGATCCAGTGGTGAGTTCCCTGAAAGAGTCTTTTTTATTCTTTAATCTCAATTCCCTAGACATGCTTAATTAAAGTGGAGCCTTTCCGCAGATCAATTCATGCAATGGAAGACACTGTGGTGACACCTTCTCTGGCCCAAACAAACCAACCAAGCCCTTCATCTGGACTGAAAATTGGACGGCTCAGTAAGTTAGTTTCTCTCACAATATTGTTGCTTGCGCGTTCGATTATGCATCATAATCCAATAAGATGAGAAGGCAAGTGCAACGTAAATAAACCCACTCGGTGGTAAATTTGTAAATTACAGGTACCGAGTGTTCGGAGATCCTCCATCCCAAAGATCTGCAGAAGACATTGCCTACTCAGTCGCTCGCTTCTTTGCTAAGAAAGGAGCTATGATTAACTATTATATGGTATCGAACTTGTCTTCTCTAAAAAATGCTGCTGTTTTCTTTTCCTTTTTCCCCTTTTTCTTTTTGTTTTTCCCCCAAAAACAAGATTTGGCCGAAACTTGCATGTGACCTACTTGTAGTACTACGGTGGAACCAATTTCGGAAGAACAACATCGGCCTTCACAGCTACTCGGTACTACGACGAAGCTCCTCTGGATGAATACGGTCTGCAGAAAGAACCTAAATGGAGCCACCTTCGGGATGTGCACAGGGCTATAAATTTATGTAAGAAGGCTCTTTTGCAAGGTACCCCAACCACGCAAAAGGTGAATGAATTTCATGAGGTAAGCAGTAATTGGCATGCAGAATTGAGTTCATTGAAGAGTGATTAAATTAATGACTATGACTGACTGACTGAATGTAGATTATAGTCTACGAGAAGCAAGAAAGCGACTTGTGTGCTGCTTTTATAACTAACAATCATACAGAGAACACTGGTACCGTAAACTTCAGGGGTCGTGATTATTATCTACCCCCGCGTTCCATTAGCATCCTCCCTGACTGCAAAACTGTAGTATACAACACCCAAACGGTAACTCGTCAGTTATATCGCTTTTCAAAGACACACATACATTGTCCTATATATCAATGTGGCAGAATAAGGTCAAATTAATGTCCACATATAACCCAGATTGTTTCGCAACATAATTCGAGGAACTTTGTGAGATCAGAGGCCGCAAACAAACTTAAATGGAGGATCCATTCCGAACCCATTCCGACTACCAAGCAAGTGAAGGTCAATTCCGAGCAACCTAAAGAGCTTTACAGCTTGCTAAAAGACGTCAGCGACTATGCTTGGTACACCACAGGGTTAGTCCTCTCAATGTCGTCTCTCATAATTCTATCAGTCATGGCGTAATTAGATACCTAGTATTATATTTTTCCTCTCTCGCCATCCCTAACTTACTATATATTGCAGAATCGAGGTGGGTCCTGAAGACTTGCCTAGGAAGGCCAGCATCCTCCCCGTTCTTCGTGTTGTTAGTAATGGCCACGGCATGCTTGCATTTGTGAATGGTGTATTCGTGGGTAATCAAACCGCTATTAATATTATTATTATTATGATTAATCATCCCATGCGAGAGGCTCATGGTACGCAGGTGTTGACTAGTATTCTAATAAATATAATGCCTCTGAAGGAAATGCGCACGGTAGCCACGAAGAAAAAGGTTTTGGATTGCAAGTGTCTGTAAACCTTACGGTCGGGGTTAATCAACTTACTTTCTTATGTTATACAGTAGGACTGCCCGTAAGTGTCTTTCAGCTTCTCTTTGATTTGGTTTTTGGTAATTAACTCCAACAATAACTTCTATGGAATATATGCAACAGGACAGCGGTGCATACATGGAACACAGGTTCGCCGGTCCTACTCGTGTCACTATCCTCGGTCTTAACACCGGAACAATTGATCTCACCGACAATGGTTGGGGTCATCGGGTAAATTATATATACCGCTGATTCTCATTTCTCAATCACGCAATAACTCTGATAATTATCACGGAGGGATGACGTCAATGATTGTGGTCAGGTCTCTCTCCAAGGTGAGAGGAAAAAAATTTTCACCGAAGAAGGTGCAAAGAAGTTCCGATGGAAGAAGGTTACGGGAGAAGGACCTGCTGCCTCCTGGTACAAGGTAATCAAACGATGATAAAACGACATGAATGTGCATGCCTTCCATTAATCAGTTTCTAAAAACATAGCAAGCGATGGAAGCTGATCCGTATCCAATTAATTAATTTACTACTACAGACAAGATTCGTGACGCCAGAGGGAAGGAACCCGGTTGCGATCAGGATGACTGGTATGGGAAAGGGACAGATATGGGTAAACGGTAAGAGCATTGGGCGTCACTGGGTGTCATACCTCTCTCCTCTGCAACAGCCCAGTCAGTTGGAGTATCACATCCCGAGAGCTTTCTTGAATGAAAAGGATAATCTCCTCATCGTGTTTGAGGAGGAGAAAGCAAGCCCTAAAAAGGTCGAGATCGAGATCGTGGATAGAGACACGATTTGCAGTTACATCACAGACGCACACCCGCCCAATGTGAGGCAGTTCGCCAGCAAGAAGATGAAGCTTCACACACTTGCGGACGACGTGAAGACTGAGGCAAGTTTAAAGTGCCCTGCCTTTAAGAGGGTGACGGCCGTGGAATTCGCGAGCTTCGGCGATCCTAAAGGTTCTTGTGGGCTCTTTGAGGTGGGGACATGCGATTCGCCGGTCGCGAAGCAAGTGGTGGAGGAGCATTGTATGGGCAAAACTAAGTGTACGATTCCAATGGACCCGTCGTTGTTCCCTATCTCCGGCAAACCTTGCCCACAGGGAAGGCCCTTGGCTCTCGCTGTTCAATTGAAGTGTTCCCAGTATATGTCTGCTAGCTAGCTGCTAGCTAGCTGCTCGCTCGGCTCTCCTTTGGAGGTTCACATTTACTTGTATTCTTTCTAATTCTTTCACTTCTTTGTGGCCACAATTGATGGCTTGGGTTTTACGGCCACCACGGGCATAGTCTTTTTATGCTTCTGTTAGGCTGATAGCTTGAGATGACATCGTTTCTTTCAATCAATAAGAGATTTTATTCTTTTCCAATGGAATGGAGCACCTGGTTTATTTGCTCTTCACGTACCTGCTGCCCACGATCCAATCAGCAATTCAGGTACAGGCCAATCAAATGATCAATCTCTCCAAGTTTTGCGGTTCTTTTCCAATCAAAATACGTTTAAGAATGAACTCTTTTATTAAAGAAAAAAGTGCAAAGTAGTCATGAGCTTCTCGTCATTATGCTATTCGTTCCTAAGTCGCCAGGCTTCAAATTCGTAGGCCATCCTCTCTAGACAAAAAACATCCTGTATGCATCAATTGGTGCATTTTGGTCATGCGGCCAAAAAGACAAACGACAGAATTAAGAAAACAAATCAGAGTATTAATGTTAGATGTGGTTTCATTTTCAAGCCTGTGTGTGGCTAGCCTGCCCTCTTTCCATTTGGCCATCCCTGCCTTCTTTATTAGACTTCTTCCAATGTTATTAAGTGGAGAAATCTTACTTGATAAAATTGTTAGGCTTCGTATTGAAGGCCCACTTTTAAAGCCTCATTCCCTTTGTCCCATTTTATCCCCCATTACAAACTGTCTATTAATGTACTACACAAAAATTTATGGATTCCTCATTCCAATGTTAAGATGGGTCTTGTTGGAAATTAATGGGTTCATGACTCATTCATCTGTTGATGTGATGGGAAATTTATCAGTTAGTGACATGTAAGCCCTCTATAAACTTAAATGTATGTCTAACCTTAATAGATCTTGAAATACAACTCACCTAGATTTTGTTTTAGCGATGAAGAAAATATTCACAATATTCCCGTAATATTGAAGAATCCAAAAGTATTGTTGTTTGACAAGAGAACTTGTCAATGAGAGACTTGCAGTTAAGAATCTAAAAGTTCTCACAAACTTGGTAGCATGCAGTCCAATCAAGAAAGAGAGAATTGCAATCAATTTGACAAGAGAACTTGTTGATTAGAAATGAAAGTGGTGCAATTGACAAGCTAAAATGAATTATTGGTAAATCCTGAAAGCTTATCAAATTTTATCTATTACTATTTGTCTTAAAAAATAAGAAATGATGCAGAAATGGGAGGGAGGGATAAGGAAGTATGGCGCTGGGGGTGGGAGTGGTGCTCATGCCCCGCTGCCTCCATTGGATTGCGACCATCACTCACCCACTCACGTCCACATCTCTTACCCCCACACCATCAAATCCCACCATTTAACGCACATTTCCACTGCACAGGTTCACATATCACTCATTATTTACATATCAATAGCCTCAAATAACAGTCCACTACTTAAATTAATGTTGTACATCTACAGTACAGGTTGCGTTCCATTGTTCATAAATCAAACATACCAGTTTATGTTCATGGCTCAAGCTTTCATATCATAGACTAAAGGTTTGTTTGGAATCAATTTTGAGAACAACTTTTATAGATTCTGAGGTAAAACTTAAGTTTAATAAAATAGATTTTGCAAAATAGTTTTTGCAGATTCTGAGGCAAAACTTAAATTTTGAAAAGTGATTTATGCTTGGGAAATTATTAGTTTTTATTTATTCCGAGGCAAGGAGTATGTAGTAACGATGAAAGAGAAAGAATGGAAAGTGTGAAAAAGGAAAATGAAAGAAAGAAAAAGTAGGAAATAGAAAAGAGAAAGAAGGAAAAAAAGTAAGAAAGCGGAAAAATGTAAAAGTAGGAAAATGAATAAAAAGTAGAAAAGAGAAAATCTAGATTTTGCATTCAAAATGACTTTTCAAAAATTTTTTTGTACTTAGACCAAACTTAGGTTTTTGGTTAAAACTTAAGTTCTGTAACCAAACCTAAATTCTGTAAATTGATTACAAACAAACCCTAAATTGTTCCGGTCACAAGTTACCAACAACAACAATAGAACATTATCCCATCTTCGCATTCGATTACATAGATCAAATAATGTTAATGTCCTCTGTTGAAGAGATGTTAGGTACAAGTTAGTTGAACTCAAGTTGATTTCCTTAGAATTTATGGATCGGTATTTACTTTTCTTCATCCAATACTTACGAGTGGTTTTCAAATTTGTTATCCATGCCTATCCCTGCTCCTCCAATCCAGATTAGCTGCTTGCTTCCGGCATTGTACTCGCCCAAAAATACACTACTTGTCCGACGCTTATATAACACAGGTTCAATTACAGACAGGGGTTGATTGAAACAAAATAAATTGCAGAGGCTTGATTTAAAATTGAGAGAAACTGCGCTGATTAACTGTTTCTTTGGAATAATTCGACAGAACATTTACTGAAAATAGTTTCTCAAATTTATATTTTAAATAAGCACTCAATGTGTTCTTAAGTCTGAACCAGTATTGTATTTTTCATTTGATGTATTCAAAGAGAAAAGGGCTAAAATAGGAAAAAAAATCTGAAGACTTTAACGGATACTGGGTTTATTGAGGCTCGGGATAGAGCAAGAAGAGTGTCCGCCGTCCTGTCCACGAACTTGACCCGCAGGATAGGGGCCGTGTCTCTGCCGACATTTCAAGCACACGCCACGTGGAGATTTCGCACGCCGCGTCCAATTCTTTCCTCTGGGTGAGCCGCACCAAATGCATGGTCTGCAAACTAATTCCCTCTTTTTTAATTTTTTCGTAACGTCAGATTCAAAATCATGAAGCTTTGTCTTCTTCGCCAGTCACCGTCATTGCTCCATATAACTCCACCTCGTCGACGGCTCTTCTTATCTCCCTCCATTCATCCGTCCGCTGCCCCACACCCCATTTGAAAGTAACTTAATTTCATTTTATGGACTTTCAACCTTTTCGTTTTTCTGTCTTTCTTTTCTTGCTTTAAATTTTATTTATCTCTGTCCTTCCGTTTTATGGATCGGGCGGTGAACTCAGGCACTTTGGAAATGACGTTTCCCGTGCTTTGCATTTACTAGGGGAGTTAGGAGCAGGAAATTGGTGCTCCCGGTGACTAGTCTAGGCGAAAATTTGGGTGACCTGCTGGAATCTGATTCCAGATGGGTTTCTTCAGTACTGTATTGGGCTTCTGTGGATTCGGCATCGGGATTTCTGTTGGTATTGTTGGCGGCTATTTTCTCTTCATCTATTTTCAACCCACCGATGTTAAGGTACATCTAGTATCCTTACGTTTTATACTGGTTTATCATCACGGACCGTTTTCATACATATTTGTCCAATCCTGTTCTGTCCCTTCTAACAGGTCGCACATGAGAATGCTCCGCTTTTTTGCTTTTGACACCATGCTTTTAATGCGTAATTAACCAAACAGCGGGTCCTTTTGCATTCGAACCTAAGATAGATAGGGCTGGACTAGACTGGAGTTTTATCATAACGTTTATGAAATGAAATCAGTAATTAAGAGCACCTTAAGTGTCATTTCTCTATTTGGGAAGTTCAACTGTTGTATGTCCTGTTATTTTAGTGTTACTGATATACTGATGTCCTGGACAGGATCCTAAAATCCGTCCATTGGTAGAGCAAGACTCAGAAACCTTGCAACGAATGTTTCCGGAGATTCCGCTTTGGATTAAAAACCCAGACTTCGATCGGGTATGCAATTGTGGAGTTTGATATGCCTCTTGATCTTGTGGATTATGCATTTTACTGTTCGGTTTTCACTACTGCACTTTCATTTGTTTGTGCTTTTCTATAGCTCGACTGGCTGAACAAGTTCCTTGAATATATGTGGCCCTACCTTGACAAGGTATAAGTTTTTTAAAATCTCTGATTAAATAATCTGGGTTTTATGTCCACTGTGTTAATTGTTTATCTGCTTTCTGTTTTTATTTTTTAGGCCATTTGCAAGACTGCAAAGAACATTGCAAAACCGATCATTGCTGAGCAAATTCCAAAATATAAAATTGAGTCTGTTGAGTTTGAAGTGCTTACACTCGGTTCCTTGCCACCAACTTTTCAAGGTTAGTAGATATGAGAACGATGCATTCTTGAATAAGTGCCTTCTTGATGTTTAAACAGCGCATTGCCTATTTGTGTAAACTGCATCACCCTTCTGTTACTGAAGCCATGCATTTCCACTCCATCAGGGCGTTTTAGTTTCTAGCTCTCATTTTTCCATGTTGGTAACAGCCATGGGAGCGCATAGTCATTAGCTTTATAAATTGTTTCTGGTGCACAATGAATTATTTCAATACTTGTTTCATTATATGTCTTATTCTTGACAGGAATGAAAGTTTATGTGACTGATGAAAAGGAGTTAATCATGGAGCCTTCTGTAAAATGGGCTGGAAATCCTAATATCACCGTTGCTGTTAAGGCATTTGGGTTAAAAGCAACCATCCAGGTAATGCTATTGTAGATGTGTTTGTGATTGTGTGAGCGTTACGAGGGGGTGGGGAGACAGAGATCATTGATCCTTCTTAATGCATATGATCCAACATTGTTTCAGGTGGTGGATTTGCAAGTTTTTGCTTTGCCTCGAATCACTTTGAAGCCTTTGGTTCCAAGCTTTCCTTGCTTTGCCAACATATATGTATCTCTCATGGAAAAGGTTTTTGATGGTTCCCTTCTCCTCCTTTTCCTGATCATTTGAATTTGTAAAGCATTTTAGGTAGCACTGGCTGTAGAGTATTTTGGTTGCTCTTTATGATGACTACAATAAATTATAATCATGTTTACAAGCAGATTTCAGCACCAGTAGAAGCGAATGTTAGCTGGCATTAATTTAGTAACCATCTACTGGATGATGGTAACGTCTTTTGCGCCAAGGAAGTTTTAGGTTGGGCTTTTCATTCAAATCCGGTTGTAGACAATGCAATGTCTTCCTATTGGAAACCACTGGATGAAGTGTTTTTTTTTTTTGTCTCCATCTGTTGTGTTTATATGCAAATTGCCATGTCTCCGCAGCATCTTGAAAGCTTTAAGAAAGTTTACTGGACTGGATTATAAGGATTTCATGTTAAGTGAAATACATAGGCAACCCATGCAATAAGCTAACTTTGACGAGAACTAATTATTTTTTTATTATTACCTACTAAATACTCTTAACAACTACTCTTTCCATTTGCATATCAAATTGCTTGTGACTTTATGGATTTTACGATTGGTACCTGTCTTCTCAACTTTACTGTTGCCTTTTATGTTGCAGCCACATGTTGACTTCGGGTTAAAGCTTGTGGGTGCTGATCTCATGTCTATCCCTGGGCTCTACCGATTGGTTCAGGTATGTATTTAAACACCCCTATCCAAAAACACAAAAATCTGCAACTCCAGAGGTTTCCTTCCTTTTCCTTTCTTAGCATGGGATATCCTATGAATAAAAAGAAATGTAATGATGGGAGGCAAGGTAGAATGATTTGTGTTGAAGGATCAATTGCTTTCAAATAATTAATCAGTGTTGTTGGGCAGGAGCTTATTAAAGACCAGGTTGCAAACATGTATCTGTGGCCCAAAACTCTGGAAGTTCCAATTATAGATCCGTCAAAGTATGTTTCTGCACTTCGTAAACCCTTATTTTACTCAAATTTTGTTACGAATCGTAGAGCCTTGAAGAGGCCTGTTGGAATCCTCCTCCTCCTCCTCCTCCTCCTCCTCCTCCTCCTCTTATTATTATTATTATTATTCGTAAACCCTTATTTTACTCAAATTTTGTTACGAATCGTAGAGCCTTGAAGAGGCCTGTTGGAATTCTAAATGCCAAGGTGGTGAGAGCTATAAAGCTAAAGAAGAAAGACCTTCTTGGTGCATCCGACCCTTACGTGAAACTGAAGCTTACTGAGGATAAACTTCCTTCAAAAAAGACCACTGTGAAGCATAAGAACTTGAATCCTGAGTGGAATGAGGATTTTAATTTGGTAGTTAAAGATCCTGAGTCCCAGGCATTAGAGGTTTTTGTGTATGACTGGGAGCAGGTATATATCTTTTGACAGAAAGTTTTCATTCTGTCGTTGCTTGTTCTGCATATGAATCATGTGTTGCATTGTCATCTTTCCTTAGGTTGGGAAGCATGACAAGATGGGTATGAACGTAATTCCATTAAAAGAACTTGCTCCTGATGAGCCTAAAGAATTTACTCTTGACCTTCTGAAAAACATGGATGCCAATGACGTCCAAAATGAGAAAACACGGGGGCAGATTGTTGTGGAACTGACATATAAACCTTTCAAAGAAGAGGAGATGCCCAAGGATTTTGAAGAGACACAAACTGTTGCTAAGGCTCCTGAAGGTACTCCTACTGGTGGAGGTCTGTTTGTAGTTGTGGTCCATGAAGCTCAAGATGTTGAAGGAAAGCACCACACTAATCCGCATGTGCGGATTCTTTTCAGAGGCGAGGAGAAAAAGACCAAGGTATGGTATCCCATGAATATTTGAAAGCTACCCCTTATGTTCTCCTTAAAAATCAACATGTTGTAGGTTAACCATATTTTGAATCTTATAGTATTGCTTCTGTTAGGTTGCTTAGGGCAGGTATTGATGTGTTGGTGTGATCCGATAAATTTGAGAGCAATTCTTTCTTCGAGTTCATTTTGCTACTAAGAAAATAAACTATGAATTTCATGAAAATTTGTTTCTTATTGATTGCAATAATGCAAGTGGTAGTTTTGAACTATAACAGAAATTTGATATGCCAAAACTATAATTAAAATAAATAATTGGATCCATTGTGGATGCAGATGTCAGTAACTCATATAATGATCAAATAATTTGCCACCATTAGTAAGGTTTGAGCTGGACTTTTAAAATGAACCTTGTTTGATGCTGAATACTGTTACTTCGGTTACTATTACAGCGTGTGAAAAAGAACAGAGATCCAAGATGGGAGGAAGAGTTCACATTTATGTTGGATGAGCCTCCCTCTAATGACAGGTTACATGCGGAGGTTGTCAGCACCTCAGCACGCAACATACTGCATCCAAAGGTATTTACTTTTTTTAAAATTGAAAGTTAGTGTTGATTATTATTTAACAGGACAATGCTGCAAAACAAAATAAGCTATACTGATTTTCTTTGTGATCACACTAGAAATGATTTTGTGTTATATATTCTGGGAAAAGTTACTTAGATTCTGCATTGACATGAACTATCCTAATAATAAATAGGGGATCTTCGCTCGAAGAGTATGCTATCATTTTGTTTTTGCCTTTTATGGCGCTTGATGTGATTGAGTTTCATTAATGTTTCTCCCATCCTTTTGGGCATTAGGAATACCTGGGTTATGTCGACATAAGTCTCGCGGATGTTGTTTCTAACAAGAGAATCAATGAAAAGTACCATCTTATAGATTCAAAAAATGGTCGCCTCCAGATGGAGTTGCAGTGGAGAACTGCGTAAGCTGGCTGGTAGCATTTTCTATCGCTGTACACTTCTCCCATCCCCACCTTTTTTTCATTATTTTTTTTTAATTTTTCGAGCTAGTTTCTCGTGTTTATTGGGGAGATGGAAGGAACTGAGGAGCGTTCTTGAATTATTTTCGTCCGGTAGATTGGTTGGTTGGTTTGTCATGTACATGCCTCTATAAATAATAATGGTGGTTTGAAAGCAGAAGGCAGTCGTGTAACTTGGATTGCTTAGCGATGATTGTGAGTTGTGGACCTACGTGCATTTTGTCTGGTCGCTCTAGCATTTCATTGTCGTTATTTTGTATGAGATATCCAGTGTTTTGGTTTAACGACGGTGATTTGATTTGACTATAGTAGGTCCTTCTAATACAAAAACGAAAAAGATTAGAGGGGTTCTTTTTTGGATCAAAGCCCTGCATTACGTCCTTTTTTTTTTAACCTCAGTTTCATGTCAAGAACATTGACATCAACGAGAGATTCTAGTTATCCTTGTTTAATTAAATTAATCTTTTTAAAAAAGCCGTGGTGCAAGGTCTGAAAAATAATTCTTAGAATTGGTTTGTTAAATATTTTATTGATATGTATAATAAAACCTAAAACAAACGATTAGTTTATCAAGTTTCTTCTATGATAAAAGCATGTAAATTGATAGGATATTTTTTTTTTCTTTTTCATACTTCCTCATATATCTCAGGTCAGAAATGGGCAGAGGGAACGGTGAAAAGAAAGGAAGAAGGGTGGAGTTTTGATTCTGAATATTATGGAATAGCCATTTCACTCATTCCTGATAAGCCAATAGAAGTGCTGTAATGTGCTTCTTTATGGATGCCCAGGAACCATGCATGAGAAAGGCACAAGAAATCTAATATATAGAATATCATTCTCAGCATTCATTTAAGAGCCCCAGAAATATATATATATATATATATCATTCACTCAAGCCATACAAGTGTGTGCGTGCAGCATAAGTGAATACACACAAGTATTAGATTTCATTAATAAAAAGAATATAATAATTCTTAATATTTATATAATACACGTATGTCTTTTTTTGATTAAAAAATGTCTGGAATGAATTGTTAAAAAAAGCCAGCATCTTTGTGGATGTATATTGTCTTTGGTTACTGAGTTTGCACATATATATATATATATATATTAATTAAGAGCTTGTTTGATTTCATTCAAAATTTAGGTTTTGTTCAAGTATTTACATTTTTCAAAAAAAACTATTTTGGATACAAAATCTCGATTTAAAACATAGGTTTTAAAAAAATTATTTTCTTATCAAATCACCCCTCTCTTTTAATAAATTTTCGCTTTCATACCTTTTCTCTTTCTCTTCGTCTTTACTACATACTTTTGCTTTAGAATCCGTAAAACTTCCCAAACAAAATCACATCTTCAAAATCTAGAATTTAACTCGGAATTCATAAAAACTATTTTTAAAAATCTAAATTCGTTTTAAAATCCGTAAAAACCGTTATGAAACAAACTAGTTAAAGTATAGCTCGAGTATTCGCTATATGATGCATATTGCTGATTCATTCTCTACATTTTTTTCTTAAAATTAAAACATCTGTTGCACGATTTCACTTTTTGCATTATTTTTAAGAGAATGATATATAATAAATACACATAATTTACTACCATCTAATAAATTTGTAAGTTATAAAATAATTATCCACCCCCTCTATCTATCACAAAAAAAAAAGAAAAATAAGTCTTATAAATGGATGCATAAATAATATGAGACGGGTTGAATTCAAGAGTGAAGAGTTGGGCTCGTATTAGGATGAAACAAGTGTTCAGATTTTGGCGCGGTGGTTTGCTAAAGATAAAATACAGCGTGTTCCATGTTTGTGCCACGTAAGAGATCCGTGACGACGGCGGCATGAGAGCGCCACCCGCGGGTTATCCTATCCATCCTCTCATTCCAACGCACACCATTCCTCTGTCCTTTGTTTCTCTCTTCTCCCAATCATAACGCAGCCTCCCCTCTTCTTCAACTGTCTCTGCTCATTCCCATTTCCGCACCCCCGAGCTTTCACAATCCCCCATGGCGTTCCCTGTGGTCGACACCGAATATCTCAAAGAGATCTACAAGGCTCGCCGTGATCTTCGCGCCCTCATCGCCAGCAGGAACTGCGCTCCTCTCATGCTTCGCTTGGCGTAACCCCCCCCCCCCCCCCCCCCCCC
>JANTPZ010122229.1:0-16310 GCA_025593235.1 Vachellia pachyceras | reverse complement strand
TAGTGAATAATTCATGAGTAATGTTGATTGATATTATTTTTGGAAGTGGCTGAGTCATGCTTGTTTGATTACATTGTGGAACTGGTGTAAGGAAATCAATGCTGAAGATATAAGTGAGCTCATATGGTTAAAAAGGCAATGAAGGCAGAGTCATAAACTCCTAGGAAGCATTGTTATTCACATTTTTATTTCAATTTCATTGCATTTCATTTTAAGTGATAAGAAAATCGGAAACAAATATTAGTTTAGATAATGAATTCAATCCATATTAAAATGACACAACCATACTCCTTTTAATTTGTTGAATTAATTTGCTAGCTAATTACTTTAAGACACTAAAGCTCCTTTGAGATCGACCTTAGGATTGTGCCATTAGCTACATAATCTTGAGAATTAAATTTGGTCTTTAAGCGACTAGAGATCAACCATCATGTTTGAACTTGAGCCTATCAAGGGTAGGTCTTGCAGGGTTACTGACAGATCGTTTTAGCTCGCACAAGTCATTTTTAGCTTATATTTGCTTCATGTTTTAATCCTTCATAAGTTACATAATCAAATGTGATGCAAAAGACGCTTATACAATTGAGTCATTTCTATCATGTCACTGTTTGATTTGAATTGGTTTTGGTTACTTAAATATTGATTTGACATTTTAGTTCACTAATATTTACCAATATTAAAGCTTGTTAATGGTGAAGAATTAGATGTCTTACACTAGTAGAAGAACAATTAACATTGATTAATTTCTAGCCTTTCAAGAATAATAATTTATATTATTAGATTTGTATGTTGATCCTTCTTAGTAACTGTGACTTATATATGATAATTTAAATTTTTAAATATTGAATTTTATTGTTTTATGTTTACATGCTTGAAGAAAGGTGAGAAAATTTAAAAACAAAAACATGTGAAAACAATGTATTTTTGCTTAAAAGTCCTAAAAGCCCATAGGCCGGTCCGAGCTCACGGCTTCATGGGCCAATCTTTGAAAATAAGAGCATTTCAGGGCCTTTTTGGTATGGAAAATCTATTTTGATAGAAAAGAATGAAATGACATGAAATTTTGTTTATGTTGATATGTTTGATATATATATATACATGTATATTAGAATGAAAAATGGTTCGTGGGAAAATTTTTGTAAGATAAGTTTAAAATGATAGCAAGTGTTCACCGTCTAGTTTACCGCAAGTGTACTAGTCGTAAGTAGTATAAAAATATCATTTTCATGAGGACTAACACACAAGCAAGATAATCAATGCAATCGTGCAACCAATTAGGTTGAGTGAAATCATTTGAATAGTTTATATCCTAAGGATTTATCAAATTCAAGAAAAATGACAATAAAATAAGAAAGCCTAATTGGAACTTTAATTCAAGGATGAGAGATGCATATGATTATTTTTCACTATTGCAATTCATGATATTTAAATAAGTACAATTCTATTAGTGATTAAATGATATTACATGTTTGCCTAAGGTTAAGAAGCAATTGATTAAGTTTTCTCAAATCATAATCAAATTAATATCCTCAATTAACATGCACAATCTCTTGATACAATTAAAAGAAAATAGTCATTAAGCAATAACTTTAATCCGACAATGCTAGATTAGTAACTATATCTCTATGTTACCAATAAACCATCCATTTAGCTGCTAAACTTCATATCTTGCATAAATTTATCTTATACAATTAAACTAACTTTCTCAAGTTTACTTTAATTGAACAAATCCATGTAAATGTTGGCCAATCAATTAAAGGCATTACGTACAAGATAAAATTAATATATAATTATCATTAATCACCAAAGAGAATATTATCAATTCCCAATTCATGCAATGGTTTAAAATAATTCCAGTGCATTTTAATTGGTTACTAAACATCGCATCCACAACAGCAATCAATTTAGGAATTAAATCCACGAAGTAGCAAAGACAAGGAAATAATAGTGCAGACGATGATACTGCTGGTCCCTCCACGAAAATGGCTGCCTTTAATCTAGGTGGCAGCTTGTGTGTGTCATATTGTTGGACAATTGATGAAGCTCATGCGATTTTGTTCTCCTCTTTACACAGCCGACTCACACGCACACTGTCAACTCATCGTCTCTCTCTGTTTCAGCTTTCCTCTTAGGTTTTTCAAAAATCTTCCAGCTCCAGCTCTCTTCCCCGACGCCTGCTCCCTCTCAATCCACGTGGCGACGTGTGCGTTTCGGGTGGGCAGCTTGTGTGTGTCTCGTTGTTGGGTAACGGATTAAGCACAGTCGGTGCCTCCTGTCTCTCTCGACTGATATGCTCTTTTTCTCAGCACGGCCGCCACCTCAAGGACCCATCGACGCCTCCTCCAGCTCTGCCGCTCTCTCTGCTGTGACGATACTGAAGGGGGAACACGCACAGCTGACCCCTCCTCTCTGGCGATGCCTTCTTCCTTCCACAGCTGACGCCGACATATGCACACCAGTCCACCTATGTCGAAGCCTCTCAGCACGCTCTACAGTTCCCGCCCTCTCGTTCTGCTTCTCTCTTTGGCCTTTGTTCAGCTTGCTTCTCCTCCAAACGACGCCGTCAGCTCTCTTTCAATTTCCAATTCCCTCAGTGCCAGAAACGATGCCGTCTCCCTGGATGATTAAACACACTAATTTACCAATGTAATAATAAGAGTGATAAATAACAAAACAGCAACAAAAAGAAAACCCAAATATTTTTTCTTTTAATCCTAAATGTTTCTGAAATTAATATACTTGAAATAAAATTCCCCAAATCATGTGATAAATCCATATCTTTAAATTCTTAAATTAATTGTGATAAATCCATATCCTAAATATATTAAAATATATCTTAAATTCTATTAAAATGGGGGAGTTATCACATCCCCACACTTACATCAAATATTATCCTTAAGATTTTAATTCTTAAACCAATAAAGAAAACAAATAGAAGTAAGATTTTAAAGTAAGCAATGCAAACATTGGAAAAAATTCAAACTTCCAACAATTATGTCTTCATATAAATCATTTCCACTTTCTAGAAATGCAAGTAGTAAGGCAAATCATTTGATTAAGATAATTGACGATATAATATGCCTCACTAGTCCAATAATATCACTCTCCTCTCAAGACAAATAAAGGCTTGTGTTTAACTCAATTTCACCTATTGTAACCCATTTACCATAGGCTTGTTTATCATCTCAATCTCCACTATTATTATCCCAATACATACACAAATCAAAAGGACTTTGATGGGTTATAATGAATGAGGTAGGATAATGAAATGAAAATGATAATGGATGTATATTTTAATTAGTGCTAAATATTTCAATATAACTCAAAATGAAGTAAGAGAAAGCAAACAAGTCACAAACTATCTCTTTCTTTCTCTTCTTTCTTCTCCTTTTTTCTTTTGTTTTTTGTTTGTTTATAACTATGACTTTTTTTTCATTTTAACAATTCACTAACTCATAACTATGATTTTTTTAGCATTTACTAAAGCAACAATCAGGAGAAAATGAAAAACAATTACACCACCTCAAGCAAAGGGCTATTTAATTCATGTAATTCATCTAAAAAAAGAAAGTTTAGGCTCAAATGGGTGAAACAAATAGGGGAGAGTGCGGAACTCATAACCCGCAAAACCCACCCAGACCCAGAGGAAATTCACCGGATTGGGCCCGCCCAATGGTGGCCCATATAAATAATAACGGGCGGGCTATGGGCATGCCAACGGGCTGCCCGTACCCGCTCATATATTTATTTTTTTTTGAAAACCAGATACACAAGGTCCAACCAACTGCAAATGCCCCAAAATCTGAGGCCCACATTGCTTGATGGCTTATGCTTCCATTTTGATTCTTGGATTTGAAGTCTTGAACCAGCCTGGTTTGCTGCTCGTGGTTCTGGGTCCCAACCAGGTTTGTATGTTTTGTTTGCTCACCTGCTCCCAGCTCAGCTCCCGTGTGTGCCCTAGAATTAGATTGAGATTCGTCATTACCGAGTACCGAGCTAAGAGCTCTCATTCTCAGTGTCTCTCATCTTCACCTTTGTTTGCGAGCTCCAACTCAGCATTCAGCCAAGCACAAAGGTATGTCTTCATCATCTGTCTCAGTGTATCTGATATTCATCTTCTTCATCTTCTGATATTCGTTTTGCTTATGTTTAAGTCTTACTTCAAGTCTGTTGATCTTGGCATTTCGTGAACGAAGTACCAGGTGGAATTTCTTAAAAGCATAATTTCAGGATTTTCATTTGTTTATCCTGTCTTCTAATATGGATAAGATTTTGTTTCAGATGGGTTTGGTGTATTTCTAAGATTATAATGTTATCGCATCTTGAGATCCCTTTAAGATGGAACGTCAAATCTTGATTATATTATTTGCATATAGCTTTGATTTTCCCACATTTGTATGCTGATTTAGTACGTATCCTTTTCTTAAATTTTGGAGTGTGGATGATTGTGAGGCTTGGTGGGTGAATGCATGATGATTTCTCCTTCTGATAGTGGGAAACCGAAACTTAGAGTCTGTATAGGTTGTTTATCTCCTATTTGCATTTTCAATATGGGTATATTTCTCACCCACAGTCGCTGTTTTTTGTATAGTTGTTTATCTCCTATTTGCATTTTCAATGTTCTTGCCTTTCTCTGCAGATGCTCTTTCTTCCCACTTGCTGGAGCAAAAGTGAGTAAAAAGCTCTTTATTCTGCAGCCGTGAATGGAGACGAAGGTTAAGAATATCAAGCTTTTTGTGAAGGCTAAGGCTTGGACTTTTGTGGGTGCTTTGAATTTGAAAAGAGTCTGGCATCACTTCCGTATGAAATTCAAGTTTTAATTTCTAATGAGCTTGATCTTAGCAAAACATTAACAATACTTTCTTTTATCTTTTCATTTAAGTTATGCTGATAATTTACTTTATGAATTTCTATCTTAATTAATTCGCTTTTGACACACCTATTGAGTTTTATTTAGTGAATTTCCTGCCATCATTGCTTCATTGCAGAAGAAAGAGCACCCACATAATTGCTGGTAGTTTCAACTTTCATGTTATGGAAAAAGTTAGACAGTAGGCGATCAAGTACTGAGTTATTGGTTGGCATGACTAATTGGTTACCACTCCTTGTTGGCAACAAGTCAGACAGCAGGCGATCAAGTAAGCATTGGCACTCATGAACTAACAAG
This sequence comes from Vachellia pachyceras, assembly GCA_025593235.1. Lineage (NCBI taxonomy): Eukaryota > Viridiplantae > Streptophyta > Magnoliopsida > Fabales > Fabaceae > Vachellia > Vachellia pachyceras. Next base: position 11,143 of record JANTPZ010122229.1, on the reverse strand, counting down.
TCATATTTTTATCTTGACTAGATACTCCAGACTCAAGTAATATAGTTTGGTTTGATGATCTGTGGACCAATGTCAGTTTCTGAAAATGGGTTGCCCGTACCTGTTCAAAACCCGATCATTTACTGCCAGCCCGTTTAAAAGAGTTTAAACGGGTCCATATACGGGTACGAGCTAGCCCTTACCCGTGAACGTTTAACGGGCGGGTAATGGGCTAGGCCATGGGCTGCCCAGTCCTCCTGTTACTCTCCTCTAGAAACAAAATATTTTCATGTGTTAAGGTAGGACAATTAGCCAAACTAGCTATGAAAATGAATGCATCAATCATCTTTGTGCATGCACAAGGGATTCAAAGCGTCAACAGAGATTCTAGATAAGTTCTAGAGATAAAGCTACAATCAGTGTACTCCCTCTTGAAAGAATTGAAATTAGGTTCAATACTTCATAGGTCTTTGATATCCTACAATCATTCATCTAAATCAAAATCTTTGCCTGTTTACTAAAATTCCCAAAAGACAAAACTGACTTATACTCCAACTCAACCATTTCAAGTCTAAATCACACCAACTTTGACAATGTTTAGAAATAAAATCCAACTTCCAATCCTTAAAAATTATCACAAAATCAATCAAAAGCTTTAGGACAAGTGATACAATGTCAATGGTACCCTCCCCACACTTAAATGTCACATTGTCCTCAATGTAAACATGTAACAGCAAGTAACAGAAAATGAGAAAGTAACAAAATCCAAATGTAGAAGTTCATATGCTCATCATATCAACAAAATAAGCAAGCGCATTCTAATACTCATGATCAAGCATCTACCACATGCATATTTAGACTATAACCAGCACTCATTTCCCAGCACATGCTATCAATAGTGAATAAAACAAATCAAAGTAAAAGTGGAAGTAAACTCCCCTTTCTTCTTGATCCGTACTCTCCGTTGCTACTGATTCTTGAAATCAAAATGGCATACATGATTTAGGGTTGCAAAAAGTCCTACAAAACAAAACCATAAGTCAAATAAAAACTTTAGGTTGCCTCCCAAGAAGTGCTTAGTTTATAATCCTTAGCTTGACTCTTCATGTTGGTCACTCTTCATTAGTGAAATAGATAGTGGGCACAAGCTTATCCACATATCTACCCCAATAATGCTTCAATCTCTTACCATTAGCCTTGAATCTTTCACTCTTCTCATTCTCCAATTCCACATCACCAAATTGAGAAGCTTGAACCACCCTAAATGGTCCAGACCACCTGGGTTTCAATTTTCCTAGAAATAAACTCAACTTGGAATTATAAGGGAGAACATTTTGACTAGGACCAAAACTCTTAGGAATAATTTTGGTATCATGTTCCCTTTTAGTTTTCTCCTTGTAAAGCTTTGAACTCTCACAGACATTGAGTCAAAATTCATCCAGCTCATTGATTTGGAGAAGTCTCTTTTCACCCACAGCTAGGTATAGAAACTGAAGAATTCTCTCTGGAACTCTTATAATGCTCTGAAGATTTCTATTCAATATTCTGCCTCTTACAATGCAAATGGCCTCCTATTTATAGCAAGGGAGGGCCAGAGAACGCCATAACACCTCTTAAAGAGAGGTTACAAGGGTTACACATGTTCTTATGGGACATTATTGGGCAAAAATGAAACTGAACATTTATTATCATCATTATGGCCGATGTTTCCATCTTCCACCATTACTCTCCCGTTTCATCCTCCCCGGGTTGGACAAGACTCACGCTCGAGTCAATTTCGCCATCATCGTCAAGATATTGTGACAAATCAGCAACATTGAAGGTGGCAGACACGCCATATGCACCTGGTAGCTCGACCTTATATGCATTATTGTTGATCCTTTGCACAATCTTGAAGGGATTGTCAGCTTGAGGAGACAACTTGCGTTTGGTTGTTTAGGAAAGTGTTCTTTCCTCAGATTGATCCAAGCCAAGTCTCCCACATTAAATATCTGCTGCCTCCGATGCTTGTCTTGCTGCATCTTGAGTCTGGAATTTTGTTTCTGGATCCTTTCACAAACTTGTTCATGTAGCTTCTTGATGTCTTTGGCCCGTTGATCTGCAATCGAGCTATAGTACTGCTTATCAAGTGATGGTGTCAAGTCTGAGGACTGAAAGGGTTGGGCATCGTACATAACTTCAAACGAGCACTTCCTAGTTGCTTGGTTGATAGAATTATTACCGGCAAATTCTACCTGTGCAAGTATAAGATCCCACTCCTTCAAATTCTTTCCCACAAAGCTACGAAGAAGGTTGCCAAGAACTCTGTTAATAGCTTCAGTTTGTCCATCTGTCTGGGGGTGACTGGAACTGCTAAACTGGAGCTTTGTTCCCAAATTTTTCCATAGTATCCTCCATAAGTGGCTAAGGAATTTAACATCACGATCGGATGTGATAGTGTTGGGAATGCCATGAAGAAGAACAATCTCTTTGAAATACAAATCTGCAACTTCTACTGCATCGTTGGTCTTTTGGCATTGAATGAAATGAGCCATTTTTGAAAATCTATCCACAACCACCATAATGGAATCTTTCCTTCTTTGTGTTCTCGGTAAGCCAAGAACAAAGTCCATGCTCACATCTTCCCGTAGCGCTTTAGGGATTGATAATGGCAGATATAACCCTGTATTTTGGCCTGTGGCTTTAGCCATATAGCAAGTTCTGCATTGCTGGACATGTCGGTTGACATCACGTTTGAGTTTGGGCCAATAGAAATTCTCTTTGACAAGAGCAACTGTCTTGTCCCTGCCGAAATGACCGGTTAACGCTCTATCATGAGCTTCCCAAATGATAGCTTCCCTAAGAAACCCTGAGGAATGCATAGGGCTTTCCCTCGGAATAAAAACCCATCATATCGGTAATACTGATGGAAGGATTGATTGGCAGTAGCTTCCCAAATTTGGCGGAAATCAGGGTCATCATGATACATCTCCTTAATAAGATCAAAACCAATAACTTTGGCTTGCATCGTTGTGAGCAGGGCATGCCGACGACTAAAAGCATTAGCCACAGAGTTCAAGATTCCAGCCTTATGCGTAATGAGGAAGGGATAAGACTGCAAGATCTCGCTCCAACGAGCATGCCTACATCTGATCTTTTGATGTGAGTTCAAATACTTCAGATCTTCATGATCTGAGAAAAGTATGAATTCTTTGTTTAGGAGATAATGACTCCAATATTGTAGAGCTCGGACTACTGCATAGAACTCCTTGTCATAAGTAGAATACTTGAGCTTAGTATCATTGAGTTTCTCACTGAAAATGGAAATGGGATGACCTTCCTGGCTTAAAACAGCACCAATCCCAGTGTGGGAAGCATCACAGCTAACTTCGAACACCTGGTCAAAATTTGGAAGTGCTAGTACTGGAGCTTCAGTTAGTCACTTCTTTAGTTCCTCAAGACTCCTCTGAGCTTGCTTCTCCACTGGAATTTGTCTCCCTTAGTGCAATCTGTAAGGGGTGTAGCAATAGAGCTAAAATTATGGATGAACCTCATGTAGAAAGAAGCCAATCCGTGGAAGCTCCGGACTTCCTGTATAGATCGTGGAACTGGCCAGCTATTGATGGCTTCAACTTTACTTGGATCAACTCAAATACCTTCTGGTGCGATGATATACCCCAAGAAAACAATATCATTGGCAAGAAAAGTGCACTTTTTGAGGTTAGAAAATAGCTTCTGGTCTCGCAGGGCTTGTAAGACTCGCCGTAAATGATTAATGTGGTCTTCCTGACTCTTACTGTAAATAAGAATATCATTAAAGTAAACAACAACAAATTTTTTGATGAAGGGTCGCAATACCTGGTTCATCAAACTCATGAATGTACTAGGGGCATTGGTTAATCCAAAAGGCATCACATTCCACTCATACAAGCCATCTCTCATCTTGAAGGTCGTCTTTCATTCATCTCCTGACCGAATTCAGATTTGGCGGTACCTACTACGGAGATCAATCTTAGAAAAGGTAGTGGCACCATACAACTGATCTAACATGCCGTCAAGCCAGGGTATCGGAAACCGATACTTGATAGTAATCTTGTTAACAGCTTGACAATCGGCACACATTCTCCAACTCCCATCTTTCTTGGGCACTAACAGAACAGATACAGCACACGGGCTAACACTTTCTCGAACCAACCCTTTCTTTAGCAGCTCTTCAACTTGTCGTTGGACCTCAGCATGCTCTTGAGTACTCATCCTATAAGCAGGCATATTAGGAATATCTGCTCCTGGAATAAAGTCAATGGCGTGCTGTATGACTTGCATGGGTGGCAACCCAGTCAGTAACTCTTCAGCTATCACATCTGGAAATTCAGTTAATAAGGGCATAACTTCTGGCGGCATAGTGGATTCACCATTTATCTCAAGTACCAGAATGAGACTCATCAGTTGTGCTTCAGGCTTTATCGCCTTGAGTTCCTTCTTCTTTATTAAGGTCACCAACGACTTAGCTTCCTTCGAGGCTTTGCTAAAATCGCTAGGTGGAAGGGGTGCTAGCTTGATCTTGGCACCGTCTTTGGTGAAGGAGTATGTGTTTGCACGTCCATCATGATGAGCATATCGATCATATTGCCAAGGCCTTCCCTAAAGAATGTGGCATGCATCCATGGGTACAACATCACACAAAACCTCATCACAGTACCTGTTCCCAATAGAGAAAGAAACAAGGCACTGCTTAGAAATGCTTACCTCTCTCCCAGTGTTAAGCCAATGAAGCTTGCAAGGATGCAGATGATCATGCGTTGGTAGCTTCAATTTCTGCACCATGTAGTTAGACACTACATTCTCACAGCTCCCACTATCTATAATCACATTACAAACCTTGCCTTGGGCAGTGCAACAGGTGTGAAAAATGTTGCGGCGTAACCAAGGTTCCTCTTTGACTAAGGCTGTGTGCAGACTTTGCCTAATTACCAAAGCCTCTCCCTGATCTGCCGGTGTAACCTCCTCATCATAAACTGGCTTCATTTCATAAAATGTGGCCTCCTCTTCATCTTTATTAGGAACTTCATACGCTTGCCCTTCCCTAATGGTGACAACCCTCCGGTTAGGACAATCTGCTGCAATACGGCCGAGTCCTTGACATTTGAAGCATTTGACCATCTTGGAGCTAGACTCCTTGTTCTTGAATGGCTGGCGCGTAGTGCTTGGCTGTGGCTTGCCTTGGCGGTTGGCCTGCTAAAATTCTGCCTTACGATCCTCAGCATAACCCCTAGAGGAAGCAGGTTGGAAAGGAGACCTCTTAGGGACCTACTTCTCAACCCAGATCGCTAGTCTGATCACATCATCCAAAGTCCAATATTGCTGAAGTTGGACTAGGTGGTTTATGTCAGCATTCAAGCCTACAAGGTAATGAGCTATCGTCTGCTCCTCTTTCTCTTGAATGTCGTACTTCATCATAAGCTTCTAAAATTCCCTAGTGTATTCTTCGACGGACAATGATCTCTGCCGAAGATTTTGAAGTTCAATGAAATTGTCCTGATGGTAATGTTCCGGTAGGAACTTCCTGGTGAGCTGGCGCTTCATTTTCTCCCAGGTCACAATCTTGGACTTTCCCTCCCGTGCCCGCTTCTGCTTAAGGTTATCCCACCATATCGAGGTATGCTTCTTGAGTTTGAGGGCAACAATCTTGACTTTCTGCTCGTCTGAGACTTCCTTGTACTCAAATACCCGTTCCACAGTATGAAGCCAATCCACAAACTCATCTGGTTGAAGCTTCCTTTCAAAGTCAGGATTTCCACCTTGATGTCATTGTGACGGAATCTTGGCCTTGTTGTCGGTAGCTTTCACTGAACGACGAGCTGTTGCTACCAACTCACCTTTAGGGGCTCTTCTGTGTCCTTCTAGCAAGACTCGCTGCAACTCCACAGTACTTTGCAGCTCTTGGATCTGGTGTCTTAACTCATTAATATCCACCTTGTGCACTAGTCTGCGTCTTGGAGGCATTCTGAGGCCTAGACTGCAAGCTTAGGTGGTGGGAAGGAATAGCACTTTCTAGGAGGGTAAAAGTGGTAATTATAAGGGGTAGTTTGGGCTAAAAAAGGTTTCGAGAAGTTCGGGTTTAATTTATAGATATAGGGGTATTAGGGTAGAAATGGAATTTGGAGGAAATATAGGAGTGAAATGTAATTTCATGAAAATTCGGGAGTGAAAGTAGAATTTCAAAAAGTTCAAGGGTAAAGCTGCAATTTTGGAAAGTTCAGGGGCAAAAGTGTAATTTTGGAAAGTTTAGGGGTAAAAGTGTAATTATGGAAAAGTTTAGGGGTCAAAGTGAAAGTACCAAAAGTTTGGTTGACTGTACTGTTGACGTGGCAGACTTTGACACGTGTCAGGCACTGAGTGGATAGGGTGGCGCTGATTAAACGCGACGGCTGGCGTAGCAGATGACGTGGTCGTCTTCAACCTCCAGCAACTGCGTGCGGCGCGTGGATCACCGGCGACGATGCGTGGGCTTCAGGCGACAGCGCGTGGAAGAACCTCTCCTCACGGGAAACTCCAGTCCTGGGTTTTCCGTCCTCCTGAGCACGATGGCGACGTCTGTTTAGCTGAAAAAGGCCTGGAACTTCAAGCTTCGTGACTGGCAGTGACCCCCGTGGTATGCTTCTCTGCAACTCTACTCCCTGGGTGTTTTTCAGGTGGCTCCCTCTCTCTAGAACCAGGATCTGATACCAAAATGGTATAGAAACCGAAGAATTCTCTCTAGAACTCTTGTAATGCTCTGAAGATTTATATTCACTGTTGTGCCTCTTACAATGCAAATGGCCTCCTATTTATAGCAAGGGAGGGACAGACAACGCAATAACACCTCTTAAAGAGAGGTTACAGGGGTTACACATGTTCTTATGGGACTTTATTGGGCAAAAAGAAACTGAACTTTTATTATCTTCATTATGGTTCGCGTTTCCATCTTCCACCATTACTCTCCCGTTTCACAGCTTGAGGATCAAAATTGAGCTTTTTAATAGCCCAAAAAACTCCATGCTCTAACTGCACTGGCAATTGATACATTTTCCCAAACACCAATCGATATGGAGATATTCCAATTGGAGTTTTGTAGGCCATATGATAAGCCCATAGAGCATCATCCAACTTTGTAGACCAATCGTTTTTGGTGGCGCCAACTACTTTCTCAAGGATATTCTTGATCTCATGATTAGAAATTTTTGCCTGGCCATTTGTTTCCTGATGGTAAGGCAACGCTACCTTGTGCTTCACTCCATACTTCTTCATCAAGGCCTAAAATTGCTGATTGCAAAAGTAGAACTACCATCACTGATGATTGTACTAGGTGTGCCAAATCTAGTGAAAATGTTCTTCTTGAGGAACTTCAACACCGTCTTAGCATCATTATAGACACAAGCAATGGCTTCTACCCATTTTGAGATATAATCTACACCAACTAAGATATATTCGTTGTTGAAGGACTTAGGAAAAGGGCCTATGAAGTCAATTCCCCAAACATCAAACAACTCAACTTCAAGCATTCTATTAAAAGGCATCTCATTCTAATAAAGCCAAATTTCATATGAAGAAAATGCACTTAATATTGACCTCTTAGCATTTCAATTAGCATTTCAAATGAGCTTAAATGATTTAATAAAAGGGTTAAGTTTGCTAATGATTGATAATGGAGATTAATTGCTAAGTTGAGGTTATTTCTTCATTATTCTTAACATTTTCTAAAAATTTCTTGAGTAGTTTGTGTGTGCGCATTGTGTAGAAGATTTGGAAAAGTAATTTCTAGTGGAAAAAAAAGGGAAGAAAAATATTGCGCTTCAAGCTCTCATGCAATAGAAAATACAAGGGCGCTAACTACAAAAGAAAGGAGACAAAGCTGATTTAGTTGGGGCTAACTAACAGGAACAAAATTAGTTGAGAAGGAAGGAGGACAGCTAGCAGCAATCACTCCTGAACCCTAGCTGCAGACGTGATGAAAAAGATATCAAAGGTAATAGGGGAGACCTCTTTTGGACCAGGGGAAAAAGGAATTGCAAACTCAATTCTTGTGACCAAGGGGTAATAGAGAGAGTTGCTCTTCATGAGATACCACCTGTCCCACCATTCAACAGAGCACTTTAGCCTCGTTTAGACGCCTCTTCCAAACTAATTATAAGATGTAGAAAAACTCTGTCCATTGAGGCGCAAATCTGTTTTTTTGGGAGGTAGATAGCACAATTCCAAGGGGACGACGTCTTTGATTCTGGTTGGAGGCTTCTAATCTTACAGAAGCTCAGCACCTTGAGAGAGTTTTCACTTCATCCCCTTACTCCATAACATATATACCATTCCATTTCCAGTTTCTCTTTGCCTTTCTGCTAGCAGAAAAAAAAATCCACCCATTCTTTTACCTACTCTACTCAATCCCTTCTTTCCCATTCTCTCATCCATTCCACTTCCCGATTTTTGCTTCATTCCTCTGCCACTGTCAACTTCCAGATTTGGCCGCACTCCATATTTTCAATCCGTCATTTCCCTCACTGTCCACTTGATCTGAATCATATCACCATTTCCAAATGAGCATAATACCCTTCATCCAGTCTTCCATCACTATCTTCAGCTCACGTTAGTGAGATCTCTCTATTACCACTGGCTATTTCTTCGAGCTCTGCATCTTGACCTCTCTACCTCGGGTGTTGCTATTGTTAGCCATGGATGTGCCTGGATCTCAGATCGCCGCTACTGCTGCAGTGAAGTTCTTCATATCGAGCTAATTTCACTGCTTTCTTGGGAGTCGTGATTGGACCAGAGCTTGATTCATAGGGAGTTCCTCATTCTCACTGAGTCGCCCTCTTTAGGTTTAATGATTGGTTTTATTTCTTTAGTGGATACTGTACTGAATAGATTTACGTAGGGCTCAAACTTGTTATCTCCACGACAGTTCATGCAGCTGATTTAAGCCATATATTCGGATGATAAACTTCTTGATTTACAGTAGTTATTAATTCATTCATTGTGTTTGTTTGAGACTTTAATTGATTAATAATGAATGGCTTGTGAATAACATCGATCGATGTTGTTTTTTGAAGTGGCCAAGTAATAGTCCTTTTAATGATCTATTGAATTAGCGTGAGAGTTATTTCTGTGAGGAGGTACTGGTGAACTCAGTTTACAGAAAACGCAATGAAGGGAAAATCATAAACTCCCAGGAAGTTGTTTGAATACCAGTTCACATCCCTGTTTATAGATAAGGCAATGAAGGGCATTTGTTAATCCAAATGGCATCACTAAGAATTATAGTATCCGTGTCTCATCTGGAAAGCCGTCTTGGAAAAATCTTTAGCTTTATATTCCATCATCCTCATCTATCTGCCTCTGCTCCAATTTATGATTAGCTAGCTAGGCTTTTATTCTTAAGGGCAGTTCATCACCTTGAGAATATTTTCAAGTCGTGTATTCCACTTTTCTGCCACTTAGACATCCAGGGATCCTTCAAATATGAATAGGTTAGGCTTACTAGATTCAATAACCCATTACTGGACATCATCTCTTTCATATGCCCTTATTGGAGCCTTAGCAGAATCTTTACTGTTCATTTAACTTTAGTAGAATCTCTTGCACTGGATCATTTTATTTATTCTGATCCCTGATGTGCCTCTATACCACGTGTTCTGCTTTTTCTTACCATTTTGATTTCTCAATTCTTTAAAATGAACAGCTATTTAATATCATTACTTATATTCCGTGCTTGCCGTTATACTACTCAACCGTCAGGGAACTTCTCATTTATAAGGGCTTTTAACTTTTCTAGACCTACTTCTAGAAATTAGGAATAGGGAATTCTATAACCCTAATTCCCATATCTCCACAGCTCTTTATTTGTAATGGTCACCACCAAAGTCCAAGACCATTCGTTGTTCCCTATTGCATCTTCTGCGAGCTAATCAAGCTCAAAGGCCTCTCTAGCCCTTTTCTATTCGAGCTAAATCACATCTTCATCCTCGAAGAGAAGTATAGTTTTGGAATTCGTGGGTCTTCGATTCCCAGATACGCCCTATCAAATTCATGGTATTTGGATTTCCCGTAAGCTATCTCTTCTGGACAGACTTTATAATCTTGACTTAGATCTCCTAGTTGCCTCCGCATCTCGATTGAATCTCGAGATGATACTATGGTAGTGGATCCTGATCCATATGGAGTATATTCGGGATTCTCTTCCTTTTCTGTATCTTTTTCTACTACTGATATGATTAGCCTCTCTGGCTTAATCATAAAAGATTCTTTCAATGGCTGTTTGAGCCATACTTTGCATCTTTATCGATACCGGCATCTCTTCCGGCTCATCGGCTTGATAGCAATTGGTTTTATTCAACCCATAATCATCTATCATTCTTTTCTTTCCTGAGCGCTTCTCCTTCAGCATACCCATCTCAGCTTGTGGATTGTCTTCCTCTTTAGCGGGCTCTTCCGTCTCACGAGGATTGTCATCGTTTACTGACGGTTCAAAATGTAAACTTGCCTCCGGGGTATACGTATCATACTCCTCGTACTCAGGATCACGTGTTTGTGTTATCTTAGTGCTATCACTACTTATGCTTGGCTATTCACATTCATTTCATTTCCAAATATAAATGAATTAATCATTCAAACACAAGCCATAACTCAAGCAATGCACTCACATACTTCAAACATCAATTCATGTTATAATGCAATATAATCACTGTGGGCCCATAAGCCAAAACCCTGGGCTCTGATATCACCAAATGTGACACCTCTTATTTTCCCCCTATTTTATTATTATAGATCACTTATGAATCACTCTTGGGCCTTAGATATAAAAAATTTGTCCAAAATTGTGAACTATAATTTTTTAAAAAGGAAAAGGCGCTAGTACTGTTCACATTGTCATTTTCCAGCTTTCTGGCCCAAATTTGAAAAATCATAACTAATTCTAGAAAAATTGAAAATGAGTGATTCCAATTTCTAAATTTTTATTATTAAGTAAAATATGGGTAAAATACTCATTGGTTCCAATTCTTGTCCATTTGATACAGTTTATTCAAAAAACCGTGGCAATGTCCAAATGGTCACTATCAGTTTTTCTAGTTTTTCCTTTAACTTTGAAAAATCATATCTCTTAATGTAAAACCCAAAATTTGAAAAATTTATATAATTTTAAATCTCATGATGT
>JANTPZ010122228.1:0-13665 GCA_025593235.1 Vachellia pachyceras | reverse complement strand
GCAATTGAAAGGCACGAACCGCAAGCTCAATGCCACGCGTCGACCTCACATTCCTCAGCCGCTGAACTTGTGCGTTGTAACATCACCTTCAACTCCAAAATACTATCCTCGAGCGTGTCACTCAGATTTCCTAGCTTAAATGATAACATAATCAATTAATCACACTTAGCACATCAGACCCCATTTTCTGGGTCCTCCCTTCTCTGTTCGCCGGTGACCCACAAGTCGCCGGCCACTGGACTAATCAGCATCTGGCGTTACCCAATTACTGAGAAGAGTGTGCAAACCATGAACCGGATGTACCTGGTGCGAATATATTGGGGGTAGTAGAATGATCAGATGACTGCGACGTTTAGCTTAGCGTGAAATCTTTGACTCTGTAGCACACAGCGACACCAATGACACGCAGAGAAAAAACAATAACAAGATGGGCCTCTCAAATTTTTATTATAAAATTGATTTATAAAATAGCAAGCCTGATATTACTATAATGATTAATGTAATATCAATGCAAGAGAAGTTGAACTAAAAGTTTGTGGGTCTCTGTCGTGGGCATCGTTCGATTCTTCATCCAAATGATGGGAACTCCGGGTTTTGTAACTGATAGGAGATAGGGTTTGAGTTGGGGCTCAGGGAATTCCGTTCTGGTTTTTGTGGACATCAAGGTGTCATGAGTTGAGCGGGAAAAGCTTCTGAAAGTAGCTTTCAGAGGTTCGACTTCTATTCCCTTTTTTGTTTTCTTTTTTTCTTTTCAAAGAATTGAATTCCCTTTAAGGATTTAACTGCTAAGGGAAAATGAGGAGGTGGGTAGAAACGTGGAAATATAAAATCTAATGGAATTTTCCCATGGCATATGAACTAGATGCTTTGTCTTGAAGTAGTTATTCATGTGCTTTCCATTTAAAGCTTATCCATCTGCCATTCTAATGATTACTGGTACTTTCCTCTTGTATCGTTTTCTATTTCTGTTGTCTTTTCCTGTACTAAAATGGTTATTTGGCTGTAGGATGAACCAAGCTTGAAAAATGTTTTGCAGAGGCCGTTGAATACCTTTTATTTGTAGTTGTTTGAAACATAGCTTGATGAATGAATAAATAAAGCACGGATTAGTTGAATCCAATATCTTTGCAGCATCTGTTAGTTCCACATGATCAGATTTAGTATCATCGACACTTCTTTTCTTTCCATCCCTCCTGAGCTGTTGCCAGGATATCTAAGTAGTCTAGGGCCTACTGTTTTATTATCTACTAAGTACTAACTACAAGTTTTTCATCTTACATAATGATAGATCTTCTGGTAATAAGCTGCTTAGCCTTGTTTGATGCCATCTTTAATGGTCAGCTTCCTTTTTTTGCTGCCATGGTTTTGTAGAGTACAAGCAAGTCTAACATAACTGCAAATCTATCTGGGGCTGATCCCCATGGAACATATGTTAGTATTAACTTTTTTTATGAAAATTCTTAAAGTGCTTCCGTCTGTGCATGCATTTTATCTAGCAGTGTAAATTCTAACTCTAGATTTTAAATCATATACTTGGAGATTTCTTCTGGTCTAGTCAATCACTTCATGGTTCACATAGTCCTTGTGTTTAGCATTATTTTCTCACCTGGAAATGCTTTTCTATCTTCTGAACAGCGGGTTATTATTTATGTGCATGTAACAGGTGCTGATTGAAATACTGCGCTGATCAGTCCATACAACATGAATTCTCCATCCACACAGTTTGTTTCCTCAAGAAGGATGGGTGTCTATGATCCAATCCAACAAATTAATATGTGGGAAGAAAATTTCAAAAGTAATGGTAATTTAAGTGCCTTAATTTGTGAAGCAGATGGGAAATTAATTAATCAGGTACAACTTTACAAAGATCAAACTTTGCTCTCTCTCTCTCTGTTTTTTTTTTCTTTTTTTTTACTGGCAAACGAGAATGCGCATCCTGCCTACTAAGCAAACTCATTTGTTTTTTTAATACCTAGTCAGAGGATGCTTCTCATAACACATTGGGTACGTCCAAGATGTATGGCCAAGGAGCCAATAAACCTGTTGATAAGGTGAGAGCATGTTATGAAAACCCACTACCTATCCCTCTCCTTCCTCTGTGACCTCCAACAATTGAAAAAAGGGTTATGTTTTTGGGAGCGGTTGGTATCTGCTGAACTATGTTGTACATATAATATTTCCAACAAGTGTAATATTCAATTGAAACAGTCTTTGAATGCAAATGTGGATATTTTTTATTCTTAACTTCAATAGGAGTTTCTTGATCATGAACTTATGATAATAACTGATTCCTTGTATGTACTGTCAAATAGAAGTTCTATGGCTCAATCTGGATTAGTTGTTTAATGTGATGGCTATTGTTCTCTAGTCCTGGCTATGGTGATTGGTGAGGATGAGTGAATTCTAGGCAAAAATTAAGAGGGGTAGGGAAAAGTGCAATGTAGAACCTCTCCTAAACTAGTCCACCAAATGTAGGGGAGGATATCCCTAAATGGGGGAATAGTAACCATTCTCTGTTTTCTCTAGTCTTCATCTCTAGCTTTACGGATATGCTAAGGACAACAAGGGAAAGCATATTATTACCGACCCCTTCAGACTCTCTCTTGGGAATCTATAGTGGTTCCTTCTTCAGATGCCTGTCATGCATTCATATGGTTTTATATATGTTTGATGCTTATATTGTGAAAAAAGTAGGTTGATGTTGATGGTGTTAAAACACACAGATACAAAGACGTCTTGCACAAAATCGGGAGGCTGCTCGTAAGAGTCGTCTGCGGAAAAAGGTTGGAAGGGTTATGCATTGAAAGATAGTTATATGGGCAACAATTGTTTTGGTATACCAACTTTTATGTGGTTTTTGATATTCCCTTACAGGCCTATGTGCAGCAATTAGAATCAAGTCGGTTGAAGCTGATCCAGTTAGAGCAAGAGCTCAACCATGCAAGACAACAGGTGCAAAGATGAACATACTTGTACTCTTTCTCAGTATATTTTTTTACATTTCTCATTATAAGTTTCCTACTATTTTCAAGTTTGATGGAATAAAACTGCAGGGTTTATGTATGGGTGGGGCATTGGATTCTATTAATCTGGGTTTTGCTGGAACTGTTAATTCAGGTTTGCCCTTGAATTTTTCTGTTGCTATTCCACATCTTGGTTACTAATGTAATGCTCTCATGATCTCTTTATTTATTCATTTTGTCCCATTGGTTTAAGTAATAACCAATTTTGAAGTCTGAACTTCCACTTTAGTATCCAAATTCCTGGACCATGGCTGCACATTCAAACTTCGCTGTCTCTCTCTGCCTTGGCCAGAGTTATGAGTCAATGATTTATTCAGCCTAATATACATTATCCAATCCCATTATCATATTCCAAAATATTTCTCTATTTTTTGGTTAAAGTCCCTTATTTTCCTTTGTTTGTATTCTTACATGGTACAGATATAGTACACGACTCTGCTACTACCCTTATAAATTGCCAATTTTCTGTACGTTAAATATGTCCTAAATGTAAGTCATATATCCAGCCTTGGCAAAATTTCATTGAAATGCAAGTTCAACTCTAAACTTGATTTGAAAAATTTCTTTGTGTACTTTATGATTTATACTTCATGTGCTTCATTTTGGTTGATATGGTATTAATTCTTGGATTTCCTTGAGTAGGTTTCTCATCTCATACTCCGCTACCTTCCAATTGGTTCTTGCATTCTAAAATCGAGCAACCTAACAATTCTGCAGGTATTACGACCTTTGAGATGGAGTATGGACACTGGGTTGAAGAGCAAAATAGATTGATTTGTGAACTAAGAGGTGCTTTAAATTCTCATAGTAGTGACATGGAGCTCAGGATACTAGTAGATAGTACGATGAACCACTATTTTGAACTCTATAGAAAGAAGTCTGCTGCTGCAAAAGCAGATGTTTTCTATGTGATGTTTGGCATGTGGAAAACTACAGCTGAGCGGTTTTTCATGTGGATTGGAGGCTTTCGCCCCTCTAAGCTTCTAAAGGTAGATCTCATATTTAATTAATGAACAAAGTTAAGGATAATATCTGTCTGCATATGTCGTTGCTTTAAAAGTATGATTTCCTTGTTTGCTGTACCAGTGCCTTTTTTTTTTTAGCCAAATACTTAATGTTTGCCCCGCTTGATTTTGAAGTTCTTACCAACATTTCTATCTGAACAAGAAGCACCCACTAACTACTTAGTGATCATAAACGCTTCAAGCAATAAATAAACCTTGCAGCTGTCACCGCCGCTTTCTCTCCCTTCATGAAGAAATAAGGTTGAAATAGTCGGATTCTTCATCTTTTTTCCTTGAAGAAGAATCTTTTACATCTCCCTAGCAGTTTACCATTTATTCTTCCCTCTGCATTTTGTTTATCACCTTAATCTTATCACCACCCTGTTTATTGAAAGCTTAACCATGTACTGTTCAGAATTTTTAGTTAAGAGTTGTCTCGATTATGGATCTAGATCCTCTGAAGTTTGAGTTTCTGAAATTGTTGAAGTTCAATAAATTGTCTTATGTATATACACGAAAAGGTTAAAAATATAATGCTAGCACTTTGCATTAGACTTTACCAACTAGATGATCCGAATTTCTTGATTTCTTGCCTTAGTAAAGAAATGCAGCAGCACTCCTGCACTTGGTATTCAAACAACTGTTTTATAGGGATGCCTTAAATGACTTTGCACTATTTCATAAAGCTTGTGAGATACTAGTCATGAAAGCAAATCATTTTGACTGCAGGTCATTGCCCCTCTAATTGAACCCTTGACAGAGCAACAACGGTTTGATATCTCTAACCTTGAACAATCTTGCCAGCAAGCAGAAGATGCCCTTTCTCAAGGTATGGATAAACTCCAGCAAACACTTGGTGATACTGTAGCAGCTGGACCGCTAGTTGAAGGAACTTGTTTTCCTCAGTTGGCTGCTGCAATGGAGAAAATGGAAGCCCTCGTGAGCTTTGTAAACCAGGTAATGAACTCCACCTTCTTAATATCCTTTACTTTCCATGTTTTGTCAAAAATTTCTATTCAGCTTTCACCATATGACATGTTTCCCAAGCGAACACTTTTCTAGCTGTGCTTTGCATGCATGCCTGCTGCATATACATAAATAGGTGCAAATTCAGGCATAGCTCTTTCCCTAGAAATTTTCCCCATTTTTGTGCGTCAGGATAAGGTCTTGAAGAGATAACTAAGGAAAAGTGCATGAAATCTATCCAATTAATCCCAAATGAGAAAAGTGATGCTAAATGGACGAATAAACTGCACTCACGTACACACTCTGCATTCCCGAACTTGTTTGATGCCATTACCGGTAGGTTAAAAGAAAAAAAGATTACAAGAATGTGATCCACATTCCACGTTGCCATTGAGAATTCTGTTGAAAGCATTAGTATTTTTCCATTGTAACTCTTGCATGTACGCTTAACCCATTTGAATTAGGTAAGCCATTTTATAATTATGGAGAAATAGAAAAGGTGATTTGCATTTCAGAGGGGGTACATCTAGAAGAAAGATGAGCCTCAATACTTAATGGCTCGTAATGACGTAATAATATTTTGATAGAATAATATCTGCTTCTCTACTAATAATAATAATATTTAGCCTTGCTTCCTTTCTCCTACGTGGATAAGTTCTACCAACTCTGGATTCAGGGATGGTGTGAAAAAATAGTATATCTGTATGCCTAAATCCATATATCGCATAATTATGTTCACATCTATAATAGGAAAATAAATGGCTGCATCATGTTAATTCTACTTGGAGGGTTGTGACTTTGAATCAACCGAACAGTTCCAAGGTCGGAAATTTAAAGTGTTCATTCTTGAGTTGAATAATTTAGAGGTTAAAAAGTGTTGGCAATTTCTTTATCAGCATGCCATCAAGAGTTCAAGTAGAGTCAACAGTCAAGAATGACCATGGACCTGGTGAATGCCTATAATAGATATCATAGTGACTCAACATATTGTTAATGAATGTCATTATTGATCATCAACTTCCACCTAACTTACTACAATACGTACACACACACACACATATAGATATACTACCTTCAGTTCTTTATACAAGTCCTAATTAATTTTTTTGGGGATATTAAGGAAGTTAATTACTTTATATATTAAATTTATTCTGAAATATTTGTATATATCATTAGATTAAATATCAATTTATAAGTCGAGTAAATTAGTTTGGGAAAAATGATAAAAATTTCAGTTTATTTAGCTTTTTTAATCCCCCAGAAAAGTCAACTAGAGCTTATACTATGGATCGGAGGTGGTGTTATTTTTGTTTAGCTATCAGTAAAACCTATGCTTTGATGTCAAACAGGCTGATCATCTTCGTCAGGAAACATTGCAGCAAGTGTTTAGGATCCTAACAATCCGTCAAGCTGCTCGGTACCTTCTTACAGTAGGCGAATATTTCCAACGCCTACGATCGTTGAGCTCAATTTTGGCTAATCGTCCTCGGGAACCAGCTTAGTCCTACAGCAAGAACACAAGCTTGGAAGTTGAAACAAGATATGACCATGGCCACCACTACTTCCCCATGTAACAGCAAAACCTTGTGTACTATATATGTGGTCCAGGCTGATCAAATTTTCCCTGCAGTCTTGTGTAATGAAGTTGTAGACATGTCTGGCCATTTTATGAACAGGAAGTCTTAATCTGTGAATAAAAGACACTTAATTTGGAAGGTTCATTGTATATTCTTTCTTGCTAGTGAGTTATTTACAATCTCTTGTGTTAGTGATTCTGCGGAAGCTGGACATGTAAATATAATTAAGGTGTATATTGTATATAGGAAAGCTTTTGTTTCGTAGGCATGGTTGTTCTTGATTGAGCATATCTATCTCAGATGAACAAGCTTTCTCTTTTTGTATCCTTCTTTTCTTTTTCTTCTTTCTTTTTCCTTTTCTGCCATGGATGTTAGACTCACACTTCTATATATTTGTTTGATTTCATGTTGGAAATTATGGTTTAGATGGCTTTCAATATTACATTTGCGTGATTGATTATTGCAGACCAGGCGATAAGAAAAGATGAATATTGCATCCGAGGACCCAAACTTTTCAAAACTTGCAATAAAGAATCATTAAAGTTTAAATTATTTAGACCAAAGGGCTTATGTTTGGGCGTGCAAGGGCGAAACAAAAGCTCTATGAAAGATCAAGGAGGAGAAATGTCAACTTGTATGTGAGAACAAAATGAGCGAAGAGCAATACAGAACAGAACGCTACATATTACCTACCAGCTAGAAACCTTAGCCCTGTAAGTGAAGTTCTATTAAAAACCTTTTACATTAATTAAATTATTTAAATAACCTAATTCAATTATCTTTCAAAATTCTAAATTACTCTTTAGTCACACTCATCGTTTTTTGGTATTATATTATATTATATTATATTATATTATATTCATTCACTACATAATTAGGGGTTTTAAGGAAAAGTCTGTGTTCAAAGTTTAAGTTAGAATCTATTTTTATTTTTTCTACATATGCCCCCTTGATGTACGATATTTCACATAAGTTAAATAAAAAGCTTCAAATTTGGAAAACGTTGCCTTGCCTTTTTTTTTTTTAGCATGAAAATAACTTGTGAATTGTGTTAATGGAGTGTTAGGAATTGTCATTTTCAATAAGAAATGATTTATTATTGAAATGTCAAATCTGGAATAAGGACGAGGTGGAACAGAGCCAAGTGTGAAAGAGAATCCGCAAAACAAGGAACGAATTAGAAATGTTGTATGGAAGATGGACGCAAGCACCCACAATCCGCAATGCATCAAATATTTGTACGCAAACTCTCTGTCCCTAAAACTTTTGCTAATGCTTCTCCCTCTTGTCCATTTCATGTGACAGGAACACAAGGATGAATATTTTAAAATTAAGTATTATTAAAAGTGTTGTATTTTAATATCGTTTACTAAATGTTATTATTTTAATATGATCAGTTTGACTTTGGGATAACCCTGATATGACCCATTAATACTTAATACATTGTCTCGACCGGTTGAATGTTCGGTCTGATTTTTTAAACCTTGTTTTTTTACTCTTATTAACGTTTTCTAATTTCTAAACTTATTTTAATGATCAATGTTACATTGGATTTTATTTTAAAAAATAAAGATATAATTTAAATAATGATTAACACTTTCTTGAAATTTTAAAATAATAGATAGAAATAGTTTTAAAAAATTGAAAGTTAATAAAATGCAAATGGAGTATATTTTTAGAGAATTAAAGCTTAATTGGAAGTAACTCTCTCAATATAATTTTTCATATACAAAATTTTCTCTTATTTCTATTGACTTTCTTACATTTTTAATTTTTTATTAGTTTTATAACAAACTAAATTTTGTGGCCATGCTCGCTGCAAATGATTATATTTAAAATTTATCTAATACTAAATGCATACACGTTTTAAATAAGAATTTAAGTTTTGATCCATCGATTAGTCCTAACAAGAACATCTCTCAAGTCTTACACTCCTCAACCCCTAACTTTTAACAAACAATGTATCCGTTTGGTAATGCGATAGAGAAGTACTTTTACACAAAGTGAGGTAAATATATGAAGTAGATTATCTCGTTTTGCGGAGAAACACTGTTGAACATGTGTTTGGCTTTTACAACCGTTCCGCCAAACAAGTCTAACGGTGCTATGTTGTATTCAGCAAATCAGTCGGCGGTAAAAAAAATATCTCATAAGTATTCATTATTAAGGCCAACTTGTTCAACCCTTCAAGTGGCACAAGAAGAAGAATAAGGATGATAAAGTATTTCTCTTAAAAATCCTTAGAGCCATTTTGTTATGGATATCAAGCAGTTATCAATTCTCATTTGGAACCCAAGCTTTAGAAATTTGGACAAGAAGGAGACACTTTCATCTATGATTGGAAGACTTGAAAGCTTCATCACGTGTCATTAAAAGAGAAATTGCCAATTTACTCATGCTATTTCTCTCCTTCAAAAATAGCCTATATGAAAATGATAAGCAACATTTATCTTTCCGGTATAATTTTCTTTTCATAGACAGTACTTTGTATATATAAATACATTTTTAATATGATTGATCTTTTTATAAAAAAAATATTGTGGAAACTAATCATTTCTTTTAGAGCCAATCTGTTGGTTCTTTGCGTGAATTTTTTTTTGTTAAGTAAATGTGTTATCTTACTAGAAACAATTCTATTCAAGATACTATCAGATATTATATGTGGGTATTTCTTCCAATGAAAATATTTTGTATTTGGGAATCTGTTGAGAGAAAGAAGTTTACGGATTTCAATATGTTTTTTTACGAATTTCAAGATATTTCTTACAGATTTTAAGATATTTTTATCTTACTTGTACCATTGAGAAAATATTTTCCCAAGCATGTAAACTTTAGTTTACCAAGATACAAGATTCAGCCCTTTCAAATATACCTAAATTTTTGAGCGTTTCAGAAATGCCCTTTGAAATGGATCAACAATATGTCCGAATAGGCCCACTCCATATTCGGATCTGAGCCCAAGAGTTGTTAGGCCAGACTATTTTGGTTCGTTTTATTCTGGGCTACAAAGTTCTACTAATGGTCCACTCTATAATTTTCGTTCTAAAAGAAGCCTTCATGATTTTTTTTTTCCTCCGAAGATTTCAAAAACATTCCACGGAGATTTCAAATAAAGAATTCGATTCGATTCGTTAACGTTCAAAAACTTCAATCCGTAGTTCGGCTCTTCCTCTTGCAGAGTCGCAGTCTCTTTTCCCTCCCAAAATTGTGATATCATCGCTCGGTGCTCATGCTTTCACGGTAAAAACTCTGTAACCCTAATTGCATTTCTCTGATTTACTTAGTCTACAGTGTGTTTCACGTTCAACATTTTTACCTTGAGATTGATGATGCGCTTTTTCTGGGGCAGCCGTTGGATCCGTGAGAGATTTGTTTCGTTTGTGTGAAAATGGCTAGACGTAGAGTCAAGAGAACCGTGCAAAAGACTGAATCGTCACCTGAACCTAATAGAAACGGCAATAACGTTCCCAAGGAGAGTCAAATTGAATCGCAACAAGCTCAATTCATAGACCACGAGGGTATATTTTTCTGTATGCTTGTATTGTTCCATTGTCCTTTGTAAGTATGAAAATTTGTATGGCATCCAATTAAGTTTTGAAGCCTATTTCATGTGAAAAGGCTAAATTTTAAGGCTTCAAATTTGTGGACTGTAATCCGCTGAATTGCTGTTTTCCAGATTAGCAGATTTCTACATTGTTTTTAGTGTCTATAATTTTTTTTTCTAACTTCAACAAGTTTTGTTTACCAGTTGAGCGACAAGCCGCTGCCATTAGGGCTGTGCGTGATGTGGAGGTTGAACATTTACTGACTGAATTGCGTTTACTTCGGTCGTATTTTAGCAAGGAACAGCTCCAGACACCGGTACTACAAATTTTTGAAGAAATTCTCCCACATCTTTCATTTGTAAGTGACAAAGAGAACAATAAGTTTGAAATGAGATGGAATGGCAAAGACAATAGGATGTCCATGAGCTGTGCTGAAGGAAGAGATGTACATGCTTCTCTTCTGCAAAGGTTGTCCATGGCCTTTCCTGACTTCTCTTCTGCAATCCCTCCTATGGATGGCTTTGAATACTCTAGCAAGGCTGGTAGTTACTTCATTTTATACATGCTTGAACCCTTCCCTCTTTTTTGGTATAGAATTTACCGGACAATGGTTATTTGATTATTGGCAGGAAGAACAAGTCTTCTTGGTTCTGATAACTTGTATATTAAGGATTTTGTAAGTTCTGTTTATGCTTTAATTTTATGCTAGAAGCTGAAAATTATTTTGGTAAAAAAATGAGTAAACATATTCTCTGCTAATTGTTTGGCGTGTTTATTATTTAGAGTTTGGAGGAACCATCTGAAGCTCAGACTCTCGCAATGCAGGAAGCTCTTCAGACACCTGGGGTCTGTATTTTGTATTATCTTCCTCTCGTTTCATTTCTGGATCTTGCTTCTGCACTATCATTTTTTATCAGGTTTCTTTATTTTCAAGTTGTTAGTAGTCACTGATCCATGACAACGTTTATAAAGGGGTTAAATATTTGCATAATTTATTTGTGTACAGAATGCTCATACAAGTTGATCAAAGTGGGCAAATAATTTGCAGTTGTCTGTATGCTATAACTGAGCTCGATGATACAAAATTATTGTTTTGTTGATGCATATCAACCGCCAAATGCCAATTAGTCTACTAAGATCGTCAGAAAATAATGTTAGACTGTAAGCTAGGGTATCAAGTCCTTGAAGGAGCATCCTCCTCATGTCACTTGTATTATGTTTATCTGCTAGCCACAGTCATTTTTTGGGGAAGATACTTAACTGATGAAAATTGACTAAGTAATAGAGTAAGCCGCATTTTTAGTTATTAATAGGACATATCCCTGTAAACCTAGTCAACAACCTAGTATAATCTTAGTAGCCAAATCTGGAGAAAATGATTTCATAGGAATCTAGATGAAGTTGAAGCAGCTTGTAATTCATTATGATCTCTGGTATTTGGTGGCTATCAATATCAATTTGGAGATGAAGGGATTTTCCATAGGCTTTTATCACTGAAAGCAGGAGAAATAATTCGTTTGGTTTTTGCAGGTGAGTAGTCAAAGGTTGTCCGTTGGGATGACACCCAAAACACTTAGGCTGCCCAAACCTGGCGAGATGCTTCTTTCTGTCCATGGATCACCCCTCGGTGTTTACAAGGAAAATAACATGGAAGCCATCCGCGGTATAAAGAATGTTTTATCGAGCTCTTTTTATATATATATATTGTTCATGGCATGTTTCCATATTAAAATGAGGTTTTCTTGCCTTTTGTTTAACACCTACTTATTTCTTTGAACTCCCAATCACCCACCTCGATGGTTTTCCATCCAGACGCTGAGTATTCACCTCTGTTGTGAATTACTGCAAGTTTTTCTGTTCTGACATCAATTTTAACGTGCAGAATCAGAAGAGGGTTGAATGCCTACTGAACCTCTCGAGTGGCTTAGTGGTTCAAAAACAAGCAATGTGAGCAGTAAATATCTCAGTGTGCACCGATAATTATAAATGAGGGTTTCATAACGAACTCGCTTTTTTTTTTTTTCCAATTTTCCAGACTGAGTTGCCCCTGATAACAAAGTAGATTGACTAAATTAAGATATTGAGGCCTTCCAGCTCCCAAGGAGTTGGCAATGATATGCGGACAAAATTCAATTCTGCCTTGGAGCCATAGAGTTCTGAATACTGAAGTACGAAGATGTTTTGTACTTTTGTATGGATGTTTTGTTTCATGAAAAATGCTTTGGCTGTAAACCGCTTTTAGGACTGGTTTATAATAAAATAATTAGCTTTCTCCACTGTAGAAGAGAGAAGGGGGGAGGGGTTGTTGGGGGTAGTCAGTTGTTACTTAGCTAACCTTGGATTGGTTTATGCAATTTTTGGGGAAGCCAAACATTCTAGTGTTGTATTTTATTCTAAGCAAATAAATCATTGATATTAATTTGAGCTTTCATGTTTGGAAAGTATTCTCTCCTCTTTTTCTAAGCATTATATCAATATTTTGAATTTCAATAGTTCAGATTTTAATCATTTCAAAATTATTAAAATTTTAAATTATAAAGAAGTTAATATATACAAACTACTAAGATTAATTTCAATTATTTAAAAACTGAATGAAAGAAAAGGTTGAAAAAAATATTTATAATAGAATAAATTTAAGCTCTTTTTGGTAAGCCGAAACAAAATTGGTTTCTCAGTTGAGACTATTTTGAAAGTTTGCTGTTAAATACACATGCAACTTCAATTTTACACTATGTTATAGTTTATGGAATACTCTAGCAGTAGCACATCAGTTATGAAACAATCCATAGAACTATGGGGAAAGGCACATATCACCTCAATTTTAAACTGAAAGTTTTGAAGCAAAGTCTTCAGGGAGTTCGTTATTGTTAATCTCAACAGCAAGACTATGAGCTTGCAAGTCGGTATGCCGCAGGGAAGTCCTATTTCTTTCAAGGAAAAATATTTTCTAGGAGGGTTTTTTTTGGGGGGGGTGGATATTGATTGATGGAAATAGCTACAAATGAAAACTCTGTTCTTCAGAGAAATAAAACCAATGCAGATTAGAATAAGTTAAAAAGTGGACAAAGAGGTACTACATACCATCCTACATGCGAGCTACTATATGTTACGCAAGTGTCCAGTAGGATATATTGGTTAGGTGTTTCATTCGCAGGAACCGCCAACTACATTTCTCGCCGAACTTTTGCAAGACCCTGGGGCTTGCTTGAATCAACAGCAGTGCTTTCAGATTTTGAATTTGCTGGTAAAGACTCAACAGCAGCCAAAGCATCCAAGAAGAATCTCTTATTAGGGACAATACCATCTTTATCCATATGTTTTAGCAATTTAGCTAGATGCTCCTTCAGACTGGCTTTAGTATAAGCCCCATAAAGAAGTTTATAAGTTGATGAATCTGGAAATACTTGTATACTTCTTGCCCTCTCAAAAAGTGCATCAGCTTCTATCGGCAAACCATTCATGCAGTAAACATCCAGCATTGCATTCAGGGTTGAAACTTTTATATTAACTTTTGACTCAACAAGCCCATCAAACAACTCTCTGGCCCTGG
>JANTPZ010122227.1:0-19035 GCA_025593235.1 Vachellia pachyceras | reverse complement strand
TAAAATTATTTAACAGTTAACTCTTGTAACGGACATGACAACATTACACCGTTTCTACACTTTTAGGACAATGTAAACCTTTAAAAAACTTTTGGACACTCAATGCAATTTCTTAGATATTTTTGGGATAAATTTGCTCCTTAACCCCTTTTTTGCTATACACAAGTATTTAATAGAGACAATTTTTTTAGTATAAACCATCCGGTATCTTGGGTTCATTGCCCACCCCAGACTAATCCGTACCTCTCGTAAGGAGACCTTACGGTGGTAGCGAGCTATATACAAGTATTTAATAGAGACGATTTTATTTAAAGTACTACCAACACTAAATGTAGACACCTTTTTACTTTTTTTGGCTAAGCACATATATATTTCTATTTGAGGTAATTCTAATCAAAACATCGTTGAATACTAAATGTGAATATATATACTAACAAAGATTTAAACCTTAATTTATCGTATCATGATCTCTTCTGCTGTACTCATTCCTATTAGCTGCGCTTCTTACTTTTGTTTCCGGTGTGACCTCTTTTTTTTAATAATTTTTTTGGTTCAAAAGGTTCAGTCGTTCAGGCCAGACCCTATAATTGATGTTTATATCAGTCAAGGTTTGTGCCCGTTTGAAAAAACGGTGAAGAAGTAGTTTTACTGTTTATAAAATAAATATGTGAAGAAGATTATCTTAATTTACTGAAAAATATTATTGAATGTACATGAGGCCAAATGCTCTCCCAAACAAATACTTTGTCTAAATAACTATACTTGTCCATAGGTGGGCTTAACCTTGTAATCGTTTTCTCTCTTTAATACATGATATGATATATAGGTTTAAGGTAAAAAAATAACCATTAACTTTTACTAAAGTTGAATCGAGCACCGTGTACTTTTCAAATGTATAAAAATATTTATAAATATTTAAAATTAGAAAAAATATCATGACCGTTAAATATAATTCAACACTACAATCCTTTTACATTCATTTTGTAAGTGTCGTCTATGTAAGAGATGTAAGAAATATCATTAGTTTACATATGTTTTTTTAGTGGATTTTGGTTTAGGGGTGTAAGAAGCTCCTTTTGTAGCAGTGGCAAGACAACTCATCTTATATACTTATTTGACATATCGCAAAATTATTTAAAATAAATTTATTCCAAATATTCAATATATTATTGATATTGATGGTTAAATGTGATAATTAGATTCCATCATCACATGCTTCTAATAGCAAGTTCAGATATGCAGGGGGAAAGCCAATTTTGAGGTTCTTTCCATAAGATTAGCTGAACTTATTTGTAATTCATAATAAAAACATTTATTGATATTTTAATTTTGCATTAAATTTCATTTTAATCATTTAAATTTGTAAAGTGTACTTTTAATAATTTAATATTAACGCAATTAGTTTTAGCAATAGAAAAATGTTGACTCAATAAATGTAAACGATAACTATCTAATTAAATTTAAAATTTCAATGATTAAAATAAAGTATAAAATATTAAAATTTAGGTATGCCTTAATATCATTTCAATTCGCTGACCTATCATTTTCTATTGATGAAAGTGATTGTGTTGATATTAAAGGATTGAAAATGTGCATTATAAATTAAAATGACAAAATTTAAATTTAATATAAATTTAAAAGATCAACAATATATTTTAAGTTTTTTAGCTCTCCATTGCTCTATGGTCCTTATTATGGTTACACTCTACGTTTGGAGAACTCCACTAACCTTGGAGTATCTAGAGATTATTCTAGAATAATTATAATGAATGAAATATTTCTTCTTATCTTTAATACAAAAGTCAAATAACAAAATTAAATATATTAAGGAAATTAATTATGTTAGTTAATTGTAATAATTACATGTTTATTTAATTTTGCTGAAATGGCAATATTTCATCATGAGTTCATGGCTACCCTTGGATGAAAAGCTGAAAACCTCTTATTTTATGCAATCGATAAAATTATTTTGAAAAAAGATTATAAATTTAGGAGATAAATAGATTATAGCATTATATTTAAGGTCAAATTGAATCTCAACTATATTTTATATTAAGAACTGAAAAAAAATTCTAAATATGGGAATTTGGTCAAAAATAATAATAGACAAGTCACCCCAAATCAAATCGTATCAATTACAATTAGCATGCCGATATTGACCCTGTTTGGCAACACTTATTGAAGCCCTAAAAGCCCGTTCAACTGTGTTTTCTGTAAAATTAGATAATCTCCTTCATATATTTACCTCGATTTACATAAAAGTAATTTTCCACCGCATTCTCAAACGGGCCTATTATCAAACACCTTTTTGAACACTGGTTTGCGATCCATGCAAGAGAAGTTGAAATGGAGATTGGAGGAATAACGATGAGGCAATGATGGTCAATTTCACTGGTTTTTCTCCCTCTTGTTTTTTTTTCTTATGTTCGATTGGATAATAAGCTAGTTTCTGGTTAGATTGGTTGATTCGATTTAGTTTAGACACCACTGGTAAATAGTATATGTGAATGTAATGCCTCACTTGTCATACCAAAAGAGTTTTTGAAGGAAGTGAGAGTGGAAACGGTAGAAATTCGATAGGCTTTTTTTTTTGTTTAAAATTTATGTTTAAAATGTTGAATGACTAAACTACCCTTATACGGATGGATTTACTCAGGTGTGATAGAACACCGTGTTCAAAAAATAGTGACACGAAGAACGATGAACTTACTCCATGACAAATTAGGAGTTACATTCACACAAGAATAATAATCAAACCTATTGACCATAATACCCTAATCACAATTAACAAAAAAGAAATAATTTGGGAACCACAAAGCTAGATCATGTTTGGTTTCAGGAGTGACAAGCCAAATTTCCCATCCCATTGATGAAGAATATAGAGTGCCCGTTTGAAAAATCATTGGGAGAATAATTTCACACAATCCGAAGTAAGTATGTAAGAGGAGTTTTGTTTCGACTAACTTGAAAGTAACTCCAAACAAAATTACTAAACACACGCAGACCTTATTTGTAGAAGAACATTGCTATGGAGAAGAAGAATGGCAATGATGGGGAGATGGAAAGAGAGGCAAAACGGTCCAAAATTTGGACATCCATAAAATTTTTAAGATTTTCATGTGCATAAAAAAGAATGTTTGTTTCATGTGCATTATGGAACTGACCTTCACATGAAGCATCTTCAACTTTACCAATTCAAAATGGGCAAATTTAGTAGTTAACCAAATATATATATATATATGACGAAAATTTTGTAGATAAGCTATCCATTAAATCCGATAATACCCAAATAAGGCATGAGGGAGTTTATCATGTTAAGAAGTAAAAGTGAAATGAACTAATATTATTATTAAACAATGGAAGATTAATGCTAAAATTGTCAATACACTGAAGATAGTCAAGAAAGTTATCAAAATCCAATATAGGGAAAGAATTTACAAAAATACTACACTTAAGCTCGTTCAATATGGTGGAAAATTAAAAAATTATGAAGTGAATCTTGGTAAGAACGACTTTACTCAATCTTACCTCGTAAATTGTAAATCACATTGGAAAAGTAGTTTCAACCGCTAATTCAAACAGCTCTATGTGTTGAAGAGTATATTTGATATATTCAAACTTGTAACTAATAAATTTTGGGAAGAATCGGAGATAAATCTCCCATTACCAAATTAATTATATGATGTGACTTTCCACAATATGTAACTGAGGTTTTACTGTATTTAAGTGAGATTCCACAAAAGTGCAAAATGATCAATATGTAAATACAAGTGAGCTTTTATAGTATAGAACTGACATTCTAACAATATGTAACTGAGATTCCACCGTATGCAATTGAGCTTATATAAACTTTAAAATTGATCAGGTTCCATTCTACAATTAATTTGACAATGATTGATTTATCCCAAATTCTCCCTAAATTTTGTCAAATCAAATTTAAGTTGTATTAATTAAGAATAGTTCTTTTAAATTTTTAAATAATAAAATTCGAACATTCAATCTTAGTTAGATAGCATATATAGTTTGATATTTTAAATATGTTAAATCACACATAATTCTTGTGAACTTTGAAACAAGCACAAACAACTCTTTTCTTATTTAAAACTTAATATCAAACCGCTATAAGTATTTTAAGTTTATACATATGGTTCTACAATCAAGTTTATATAATTTAAACTATATTTTAACATATATAATTCATACAAATTGAGTTATATACATACATCTTCTTGAACTTTAACCCATGTATGCCCGGATAAATAATGAATAAAACTAATAATAATAATAGTGTTATCAACATTAAAATGTAAGAATTTAAAGAGAGTGATCTCATACAAGTTAAGATAAAATTTATCTTACATATTTATTTATCTGAACTTCGTAGGATAAATTAAAAAGAGCTATCCAAACATCCATTGAAACTGACAAAATAATCTATGGTTTTAATGAAACCAGTTTCTCATGTAAAAAAAAAAAAAGGAATGAAACCAGCTTCTTGCATGGAACACTGAAATAGGATATCAGTGGTTTTGAATGTGAAACTGAAGATACAGTTACAATCAAATCCCAATGAGCAGCCTCTTTTAATTAACTTCATTGATTGTCTTTACATTTATATAAATTAAAGCATGGCCTGTTGATAGGCTGGCAAGAAATAGAAATAAAAATAAAGGCATAATTATTAATGAAGATTTAATGAGCTTTATATTTTTTTTTAGTTTACTCCCCTTCCTTTTTTTTTTCTATTTATAATTTACTTCGTTAAATTTTTCATGTGAATAAAGGTATAATGCATATTAAATAGAGATAAAATTAAAAATTTATTGAATTTTAAGGTATATATAATAGATGTTTAAGACTTTCCTTGATTTGTGTTAAACATGATGGAAGTGACTTATAAATAGAACATGATGAATACAATATAAGTAAAAAAAGATTACAAGTGACTTGAAAAGAAATTAATACTTATTTGTGGATTATATCTATATATTTAGATAAGTAAAGTTAAAAGAAACTAATATATATATATATATATATATTCATTCATTCTTAATTCTTGTTTTTTTCTCTCTTTCATTTCAACCTCATTAGTTAAAAGAAACTATAGATATATATATATATATGTGTGTGTGTGTTAAAGTATACTTTTAGTCATTTATATTTACATCAGATTTCACTTTAATCTTTTAAGTTTAAAGAGTGCACTTTCAGTCTATCAAACTTAACGCCGTTAGTCTCTCTTAACAGAAATTGCTGACTCATCAAAACTTAAATAACATGGCATCCACGTGGCTGAACAGTAGAAGATGTTCTTCGATAGAACACTGAACGACGCCAGTTAACCCATTTGTTTCAATTCTTCAACAATCAGAAATAATAAAGGATAAGTAAAAGGAAAACCTTAAAGGCTGAAATGATTAACATTATTGGATATAGTTGTTTTTATTTTACACAATTTAAATATCAAATTTATTATATTATTAAATTAAAATTAAAATACGAGTATGGTTTATCAATATTTTATTGCACATTTATCAATTAAATTTGATAAGTTAATAATTCCTGTTAAAAGAAACTAACGGCGTTAAATTTGAGGAATTGAAAATGCATTTTTAAATTTAAAGGACTAAAATGAAACTGACTTAAATATAAAAAATTAAGAGTATACTTTAACCTATATATATATATTTAATGAGTGAGCTACTTTAATATAACTTTATATGATTCTGGATAGATTAATTGAAGTGATTTGAAGATTAATTGAAGTGATTTGAAGGAGAGAAGAGGTGGAGTATTTGTGAAGGCAAAGTATATAATCCAAAATTCCCAATGCAAGTAAGATCACACTTTGAGTGCCTTCTTTGTTCATGTTGTCTTGTTCACCATTCACAGCCTCTCACTCTCAACGGTGAACTGAGAAAAAGCTCAGAATCTGTTCACTGAAGCGCATAATCTGTTCAGCAAAATCTTCATTCATTCACTCATGGCGACTTCGAAGGTTGTTACTTCGATTTCAGATCTGCCTTATCAGTCTTCCTCTTCCTCTTCCTCCTCCTGTTCTCTATCTTCCACCCTCGTTGATTCCTCCAAGATCCCTCCTTCCATGAGCATGGACGATATTCTCAAGTTCATCAACCCTCCCTTTGATTCTGAACCTGGTTTGGCTGCTAATGCTCGATCCGATGCCGTCGGTTCGATTCCAGGGCAGGGGAGCTTGCTGCTTCCGGGGGGAATGGCAGCCAGGACGGTGGACGAGGTGTGGAAGGGGATCGTGGAGGGGAGTGATCAGTTGCCGGTGGGCTCTGCGGAGGAGGGCCGAGGGGAGGGGATTATTCTGGAGGATCTCTTGACCAAGGCTGGAGCTGTCGGAGAGATGGACGTCCAAGGCGTTCCCGCCGTTGCGGTGTGTGCTGACGGAGGGAGCCATTGGGCGGACGCGGTGGCGTTCAACGGTGTTGGTGGCGGCGGTGGCGGTGGAGGAGGATTCCAGGCGCCCGCCGTCCCGGCTTTTGAAAACGGATTTGAGGGGCTGGTGGTGGTCGGAGGAGTAGCTGCGGAATCATCGAGAAGGAGAAAGAGGAGGTTTCAAGGGGTACCCATGGACAGGGCCACACTTCAGAAACAGAGAAGAATGATAAAAAACAGAGAGTCCGCGGCTAGGTCCAGAGAACGCAAGCAGGTTGGTCCCTAATTTTGAAATCCAAAATTCAACAAAGAACAATTGATTATAAGCCTGTTTAGAGAGAATTTGTAAGTAAAGTTTAACTGGGAAACCAAAATAAGCTGCAAATTTCTGTTTCATAATCTGATCATTTGGGTTTCGAATCTGAAAGTTCTTCTTAGTTCTTAATCAGTGAAGCGCTCAATTGAGTTGGATTTTGTATTTTGTTCCCTTTGCTGTGTTTTTCTCTTTGATCTTTAAGTTGCTTGTGGAAGTGCTTTCTTATAAACCTAATGTCTCTTACAGGCTTACACATCTGAGCTAGAGGCTATGGTATCTCAACTGGAGAAAGAGAATGCACGGTTAAGAAATGAAGAGGTATTCTTATATAGTAGTGATGTTTGCTCAAGTGTTTACTCTTATTTCACAATCAGGGTATTCATGGATAGTGACTGCTACTTTCCTTTTGCAAAAAACACCATTTATTTATTTATTTATTATTTTAAATTTAATTGAGAGGCTATAGAAACCTTATGGGTGATGAGCAAAGTGTCACCATTTGATTTGAAGTTTTGCATTGTGTCAAATAGCTACAGGTGTCCATGGACACTTGTCGAAAGACTGGTCAGATAAGTAAGGTTTCAGAAGCATCTTAAACTGATAGTAACAACTCCTTTGTGTTACTTCTTTTCTATTTGTGTTGTGCCCAAGAATTTGCTTTGTGCTGAATAGAGTTTCTAAACTATTGGGGTCATGATGAAATGCAGGCTGAGAGAAACAATGAGAGGTTCAAGCAGGTATGTAGAACATTATTATCTCTTCACTTTCTTTAAGTCTGGGAAAAAAACTGGAAAGATGATCCTGGGACTGTTTCATTGGTCTGGCTTGATCTGGACTTGATTGCAAGCTAGGCTTGAAGAGGTTAACAAACCCAGCCTCTGATAAACTAGTCTATATGATCCTGAGTTGGAATTCTACTCTTTGCATTTTAATGGTGAAGTTTTTTTAAGGAAGATTTGATTTTACCAAAAATGAATAGATGAAACTAATCATGGAAAAATCATTATGTATGTAAAATATATTTTGTTGTAGTATCAACTTTTATCATGTTTATATGTACCCTCGCGATCAATCCGGTGTATACTTATGACTCACTAGTCACTACAATGGGGTTTGCTGTTTTATCTTGAAGCAAATCATGATATTCGATATATTGACCATGAAGCCTACCCTGACTTCTCTGAACTTGTGTCTAGCTCATGGATTACCTGATTCCAGTCATGGAGAAATGTTCCCGTAGGCCTCAAGGCATGCACCGGAGGGTGAGTTCAGCTCAATGGTGATGATGGTGTCTGTTGTTTTCATGGCCAATCTGTAGATATCGTAATCAAAAGGAGCTAAATAGATGGAGTTTTAGAGAGACAAAATGGAAAAAGAAAGGAAAGGGAAGTATGAATAAAAAGGGGAAGAAGTTTCAGGTTTCTCAGAACACCTATATTTATATGCATATATATTGTAGGATTTGTTGGGGTTTATGTTGTACAGAGAAAATAGAATCAGCAGAACAATTCAAAGTGATTTCGATAGGTCCTCTGCATATAGAAGACCTTTGGATCTGCTGGGTTTTAGGAAGAAGGGCCTTATGAAAGTTGTAATAAGGAGACTAATTAAGAAGAATACATAATTGTAGCCACCATAGTACTCTACTATTCTGCTTCTTGAATTTGTTGTTATATACATATTTGAAAATTTAATTTCTTCATTTTGAAATTTTACGGACTTTTATTTGCTCCTCTACTTGTTATGGTACGTGTTTGATTTTTTATGTTAAAAATCATGTTTATTTCCATTAAAACATGTTTTTTTATCAAAACTATTAATGCTTGGGGTCTGCATGACGTTCCTCTCTCTCTGTTATGATAACTTGTATATTTAAATCATATCACATATAAAAATTATAAAGATAATATAAATATAGTTATCGAAAATGTAGCGAAAACGAAATAATAAAGATAAAAGGAAAAAAAAAACAAAAGCCTATATGATTAATACTTTATCACGATAATAATTTCTAAATTTTATATTATAGAAATTTTTTTGTGTACACTAGGTGTAATACGTCCAATGCACACAAGAATTGTTCTTATATACTCCCCCAATTATTAATATGAGACATATTTAATTAATTTGAGTAGATTAATGAAGTTAATTAATATCATATACTGTTTTTAAAATACCATAATCATTTTCTTTAATTCCCTCAATGCCTCTTTTACTTAATTATTTATTCTTGAGAAAGCATCAGTAGGGTAAATTTGAAAAGATTGATAAATATGAAAATAAGTTTTATCAAAATCAACTCCCTAATTATGTCTTAATTAAGCCTAGGAGTACTATTGATCATAACAATCTTATATTGCACCACTTAAATATTATTGGGCCAGTTTGGAAAGCAGTAGAGAAGTACTTTCATGCAAACCGATGTAAATATTTGGAGGAGATTATCTCGTTTTGCGGAAAAACACTGTTTTTTTGTTGCCCACCCGGTCTCCAGAGTTTCGCCTTGATTAATCCGGACTCGACCCGCGTCGCGCACTCGGGAAAAGTGGGAAGGTCTCCCAACGGTGGCTGCTGCATTCACAAGGATCGAACTCGAGACCTTGCTTAAGCTGGAACAAGCCTTTTACCACTTGATCCATCCAACCGTTGATACCGAAAAACACTGTTGAACGTGTGTTTGACTTTTCCAAACGTTATCGTAAACAGGTCATTATAAGTTACCTGTGACTTATTTTCACATGTTAAAACGGGTATTAAATTGATAAAATTCTTTAAAGTTAGTTTTATTTTTTTTTTGGCATTTGCATATCATTTTCACATCTCCCTCTCATTCTCAACTTATACTTGGGTCAAAATTTTTTTTTTTTTTCTAACAAGTGATTAGCAGTAGAAAGGAACTCATTTATTCAAAGATTGGCCCATTCCTCTTGTTTTGAGGCGGGAGCGGGAGCGGGACCATTTTTCATGTAAAAAACCACTACACAGTCAAAGGTTCCATCAAGGAATGATCCGACAGCTACCCTTTCGGAGTACACCCGTGATTTTCGGTTGTACTGAGTCAAAAATATCACGACGTCACCTGAAATGTCCGTATGGATCTTCCCAGACGCGACATTCTTAACGGAACAATTTTCGAAGATCCCTTTTCTATCTTCTTTGAGGGAATTAAAGAAATATAGGGGGGGGGGGGAGAGATTGACAGAAAACGACGTTATTATTGTTATTATTCATTAATAGCATGACCTTCGATAGGCTTGACGTGAATGATTTTCTCTTGGCTCTAATCCTGATGCGAACCAGTGTTGGATGAATTGTTGTCGCCCACTACGCTGAACAGTTTCTTGTTTCCACGCGTTCTTCTTCTCCCATTCCATTCCCTGTTTCCGCATTCTCCCCCTCCAACCAATCATCAATCCCTTCGACCAGTGCCCCACATTTCAAATTTCATAAGAAATTTGAAATTTGAGGGTCAGTCTCAAATCTCAATAATTATGCGTGTGCAGAACGAACGAGAGAGATCATTGCTGGCTTTTGGTCTGCTCTGAAAAAGGACGTGGAGGAGAAAGGACTTAAGGGTTCTGCTCAATTTACATGGAATGAATGAATGGATGATCATTTGAGCATTAAGCATTTCTGCTCATTATTGGGTTTGGTTTGCTTTGGGAAAAAAAGGTGATTAAGTGGGTTCCTTTATGGTTCAGTACTCGTGGGTTATACTGAACTTGCCATTGAAGGAATAAGCTGGTGTGATAATTTGGGCTGTGAGCATTAGTACTATATCGACTACTACTACATATGTTTCGGAGATTAGGATGGCTTTTGAGTCAAAGGAGTTTGTCAACGAAAAGGTTGCTCGATGTCGAGCAACAACAAGAGCCTGGAGCTACAATGCCTAAGCTGCTGCCTATGGATGCTGTCCATGAAGTTGCCATTTATATTCATAGGTTTCATAACCTTGACCTCTTTGATAAGGGGTAAGTTCGACATTTCTTGTGAATGTTGTGTACATTTGGAAAGCTTTAGTATTTAGCTATGTGTGCTACTCTTTATTTTTCAATACATATATACTTGCAATGCAGATGGTACAAAATCAAGATCACTATGAGATGGGAGAATGATGCAAACTGCAACTCGGGTATTCCGGCAAGGGTTGTTCAGTATGAAGGTATAATTTATTTCTAGAAGGATTGTACTTTGGTACAGTTATTTGATGTTCCAGTTCTCCCATAAAGATATTACGTGTGGAAATTTTTATTTTGAAAAATCCAATCATGTAGTATAAACCTTGCTAAGCTGAACTTTCTGCTCATTAACGGGTTCGACTGCTGCTAACTCTTAGCTAGCTATTCTTTTGGTTTGGTATAGATTTTGCAATAATAAATCCACATCTTATTTAGGAAAGCCATAAATCTCCATTTCATTTCATCAAGTTCAGATAATTTTCTCAGATGAGATAAGGGTCAGGTGAGGGCTGTTTAAATACTGTAATTAATAAACTCCTTGTTGTGCTGAAAGGGAATACAGAAATAAGTGCATACTTTATAATTTCAGGTAGACAGATTATTTTGCCAAAATTATCTGCCTACCCATTCATTCCTTTAAAGGGCTGGTATTCCAATCACACTTACCGTTCGCTGTGTTTTGAAAATTTTACAGCAAACATGGATATGCTATTCACAAAACTAAAATCAAATGATGCTCTACTCCTATGGTTTCTCTTTCAGTGTTAAATTCACATTTGTGGTCGTTAAACATCTGACGTTTTGTTTTTCTTGAGGCTCTGACACTAACATGTTTGATTTTCTTAGTAATTGCTGTGGTCTTCATTTAGTTTTTGGTCTTGTCTTATTATTTTTCGTCTTTAGAGAGGAAGAAGTATTTGATAATTTCTCTTTCCTTTGAGCTGCAGCACCTGAAGTAGGTTCTGACAATTTATGCAGAGTTTGGAGGGTTGATGATATAGACAACAGTTTTTCAACACCTCCTTTCCGCATCAAACATGCAAGGCAGGATGTGTCCCTTTCAATAATGATCTCATTCTACCTCTCTTTTGGTGGATACGAGGTTAGTTCTTTCCATTTCTAGATAATCTGATATAACCTATGGTATGTGTAGGATACTGACGAGATGTTTTGTTAAACAATCCAAAAAATTAGACATAAAAAATGGTAAGAATTTACCAAATTGATTTTGAGGCAGCAAGATAATCGCTGGTAGCCTAAAGATGACTGAATTTTCTAATTATTTTGAAAAGTCATGCAGTGTATTTGCTGTCATTCTTGAATGAAGTGTAAAATTCCTCCAGCATCAACAGCATGATAAAAACTTGCAGGTGCAATGAACCTGACAAGGACCAATCATCCATGAATTTGCAAAACAAGAAAGCTTTAATGAGTATGAAAGGTGGACCTAATAAAAAACTAACATTGACATTGCTCCTTTTTAAACACTGGCCATATTGAGCCAAGAAAAAAACTGCTGAATACCCACAAATCCTTCGTGAATATTTATAGGGTAAAAATGACCTTTAAACCTTTTATATTATGATGTCAATTCTTCATAATTTACCTTGTCATATGTTAAATTTTCTCATATGTTTATGCACTTAATTAGTTCATGGCTGAAGCAATAAAATGTGGTGAATCCTTGTAAAAATGAAACCGTATCTCTAGATGAAATGTCCCTGGTGTCTATAGCTCGTGACTTGCTGTCTTCTTGGCATGCAAGATCTAGTTTTGCCATTTTCCATTCCTCCCATCTCTCTAGCATTTTTAAAATAATAAAATTGGCGATTCCCTCTCTCCAGCTTATGTCTTGGCTAATGATTTCAAAATTCATTCATAGGGACAATCTGCTTCTGCTGTTATCTTGAGATTTGAGCTTATGTATTCACATGTGTCTGCAATTAGGTCAGTTCATGATGCCTTTTCTCTCTTTGGGTCAATTTGTAAGGATTTTTATTTCCATATTATTACATAGATTTGAGGGGGCAAAATGGGAAACTTCTTAAATCATTGTGCAGGCCTGACTTACATGCTTCCCTAGATCAATGCCCTGCTGCGGTTCATGAATATAGGATACCCCCTAAAGCTCTTTTGGGATTACATTCATACTGTCCTATTCACTTTGACGATTCACATGCCGTCCTTGTTGATACGAGTGTGCACATCAGTCTACTAAGAGCTGGTTATCGCACACCCCGACTGAAGGTACCCAGGTTTGTCAAATTCCAAGTTTTAAAGTTTGGAAAAGATAGATACCTGGTTACTGTTCCATCTTTGTAATTTATAGTGTTTTTCATTCATTCTTCTCATATACTATGCAGTTTTGATTTATATACTTAGTTGAATTATATTAGTGATTCCATGACTTCAGAAGGGACTCATGATGAAGATTCTACTCTGTCAAATAAAGTATGTTCTATTACTGTAAATATTATATAACTGATGTTTATTCTTGTGCAAATTTCAATTTTTTTGAGTCACATTTAAACTTGTCTTACCGTCGCTTCCGTTTCATTTATCATGCTTACACTTTACTAGCTATATCATGCTTCTTCTATGCCTTTTTTTCCTTCATAGTGATATTTGCAATCCTAATTTTACAAAGATGTTTTCGATCAAAATTGATATTTATTACTGGCTAAATCTGTTCTGGATTCATATTAGTGGTCAAACCTTTAATCAGGTTATGCTCATCAAAGCATTAACTGCTGCAAAAGACATCCTGCTTGAAGATCTGAGAACTTTAAGCAAGGGAATTAACCACACTATTGATTGGACTGAAATTACTTGCGAAATGGATTCATTTGGTTCTACGCCCACTGCAGATATGGAAATTAAAGATCAGGTAAGTGTCGCAACAACTCTCTAACAGGCACTGAGGCAGTGCTGAGGTCCTTGCATCTGGTACTTTGAGGCTTTTTATACTGTTCTCCATTCTTGATGATCTAGACATTGATTACTCTTACATCTTTATTCATCTGAAAGTTGCTGGCTAATCTAACTTCAGATTGAGGGAGATTCCCTACCTGTATCTTTGGAACATCTGTCAAAATCTTTCCAGTCTCTGGGGAATCAACTCTTGTATCTGTGGAATAAATTTCTGGCTTTCCATAGGTTTGTTCAGCTTTATTATTGAATTAATTACACTTCTAATAGTTGTCCAAGTTTGGTAACTGTAGAGTTGCTTTATTGTAGTTTCACATTAAGTACTGGTACTGCATTTTTTCTTCCATTTTGATCCTTATTGCATCTTGAAAGAATATTCTTTTAGTTTTTCTTGATCATGACTGATTTTTCGACGACTTAATTAGTTGCACTCAATCGAACCCTGGCCTACTGATTAAGTCAGGTTAACATGTCCTGAATGAAGGTGCATATATACTTCTTGTAGTGAGCAGCTGTTAGTAACATAAAGACACGGCAAGACTTCTTTTGTTTTGAGCCAAGATGCACTCATGTAGGGCCTTTGAACATTAGATCATTTCACAGGCACTGCATGAAGTTAATGATAGCTCTTCCTTATTATTAAAGCCTCTTCATCCAGGGAAAACAAAATGATGATAATGGAATTTCTCCGTAATTCATGGGCCAATGATCGAAGAGCTGAATGGTCAATTTGGATGGTCTACTCAAGGGTCGAGATGCCTCATCGCTATTTGAGTAATGGAGCTAACAGGACGTCTTTGCACGGTAGCTTTATTGGAAGATCATTAAGTTTAAGGAGGCCGAGAGATGATGTAAATATTTAGCTTAACTTATTCAACTTTCATGAATTTATTATCCTTTAATCTTGAATCCATCACTAGATTGTTGGTTCAAGCATCTCATCAATTGTTGTATTTTCTAAAAACATATCTTCCTTTTTATTTTCCCTTTCAGCCTGTTCAGGCTGCATCAATGCGTGCTGAACTTCATAGGCGAGGGATCGCTCACATGAGGGTGAGCAACTGCTTTTTCCTGGGAATGGTTTTTATCCTTTCTTTGCTAAATTGACTTGGTGGCAAAATGAGTTTCATGCAGATGAACAGCTGCTCACTTCAAGACATGCGTTTATTTGGAGATCCTTTGTGTGCTCCTATTGTTTTTATTGAACGTATGACAAACATTCTGCGTTCTACCAGCGTGAATTCTTACTTCAATCCTTTTGGGGACAAAACAAAACATCCATTGGAAAATAGATCTAGAGCCACAATCAAATTTTCTGCAAGTAGTCCACAGCAAAAAGAGCATGTTTTAAGGGTGGTTGTTTTTGTACATGGGTTTCAGGCATGTCCTATCTTCTTGCACTTGTCTTTATCTCCTAAATCTGTTTGATGCTGTATTCTCTTCCCTTGTTATATTTGTAACTTTGTAGTGTTTTCCTTTTGGGCAAGTGGATTTAATAAGAATTTTCTTCACCTTTTCAAACATTTATAGGGACATCATTTGGATTTACGACTTATTCGGAATCAGTGGCTTTTAATAGACCCCTATGTACAGTTTCTTATGTCAGAAAGTAATGAAGGCAAAACATCTGGAGACTTCAGGGAAATGGGGTTACGGCTCGCACAGGAAGTGGTCACTTTTCTTGAAAAGAAGATCATTGAATCTTCAAAAAGTGGAAGGCCAAAAGATATCAAGCTTAGCTTTGTTGGTCATTCTATTGGAAATATTATTATCCGTACTGCTTTGACAGGTATTATGCATGAATCTTCGCCATGCTTATCAAAATTCAGTAAAAGTAATGTTTTTTCCCTTAATGCAGATGAAATCATGGAACCGTATCTAAGATACTTGCATACATATTTTTCTATGTCTGGTCCACACTTGGGTTATATGTACAGTT
This sequence comes from Vachellia pachyceras, assembly GCA_025593235.1. Lineage (NCBI taxonomy): Eukaryota > Viridiplantae > Streptophyta > Magnoliopsida > Fabales > Fabaceae > Vachellia > Vachellia pachyceras. Next base: position 3,485 of record JANTPZ010122227.1, on the reverse strand, counting down.
CAAACTCTATATTTAACTCAGGACTTTGGCTCTTGAAGACACTTAATGGATCACAGTGCATCCATCAGCTAACTTTTACAGATGAGCCAGATCTTGAAAACACCTTCATCTACAATCTTTCCAAGGTATAGAATATATATTACTTGACTTGTAACGATATGATTTTTCATATATATATATATATATGAAAATATAATATAGTTCTGTTACATTGAGTAAACTACATGCTGACCTGCATTGTAACATCAAATATTAGAGAATCCCACATGCTAAAATAATACTGCTCATGTAACCAACAGTAAAAAGATCTAAAATAAAAATGTGAAGGTGTAACTTCTTTTTATTGGAAAACCCCATAACATATGTCTGAATAACCAAACATAAGTCCCCTCCCCAACGAATAAGTCCTATATTGTTCACACTTTGTTGATAAAAATAATGCTATTATTTGTATTGCAGAAGAAGACGCTGGAAAAGTTCAGGAATGTGATACTGTTATCATCACCTCAGGTAGCCTCGTTTAATTTGAACTGCCATGGGCATAACTTGTGCTCTGATAAGCATTAATTGGGGGGGGGGGGAATCTCTTTGCATTATTTCTCTGTATCTATGACTAGGACATATCTTATGGATCATTTTCCAATGCTTGAAAGGATAGTAGAAAACTGAAATTTCAATAAAAATGAAACTAAATCTTTTAAAGAAATTTACAAGGTTGAAAACACCCATTTTAGGTAGATATTCAGACCAAGGTCATGCTGATCAGGTTTTCTGTCAAAGATGCATTGGTATTCGTAAGGTATCTTGTTAAAGAATTCATTACAGCTGACCCTAGAAAATGATTTTTGTTATAACTATCAGGCTTGCTCTTAATATCTCTAACCTATTACAAGTATATTTATGCATTAATAATAGAGTAGTATAATTAGAATAAAAATCCCAGCTATTTTCTTCTTTCACTATTTGAGCAATGTTCTAATTTTTTTTTTTTTTGTAATGCCTCCTGCTCATTGCATGTCAGGATCGTTATGTTCCGTACCACTCTGCAAGAATAGAACACTGTTCAGCAGCTTATTTGGATCACTCTAAAAGAGGGAAAATCTTCTTGGAGATACTAAATAATTGCTTGGACCAACTCCGAGCTACGGCTGAACATCGCGTTGTCATGCGCTTTGACATTAACTTCAACACCTCCTCCTATGGCAGGAGCTTAAGCACGCTTATCGGACGTACTGCTCACATCGAGTTCTTGGAATCCGACACTTTTTCCAAGTTCATAATGTGGTCTTTCCCAGATATGTTTCTTTAATCACAAGGATCATGAAACGTGGGACAAGATTTCCAGAAAAGTAACCAATTGAAAAGAATTCGTGGATTGGAATCAAAGGTACAACTTTTTTTTTAAAATCTTTGCTAAAAGATTTTTCAAAAGGAACAAGTGCATATTGTTTTACTCCTTGAAGGTGCATAATTGATCTTACGTTTAAAAAAAGTATCCTCCATGTAACATGTTTTTATTGGAGAACTTGATAGCAAATAATCTTCGGAAAATTTGCCTGAATTTTTCTTTCACTCAAATGTACAATGTCTGCTCATGCTTTTATTAGCTTTTTAGGCTCTGTGGTAGACTCAGACACACAGAGAACATGTGCATTTTACACTCACAAATTTTATGACCGCTTAGTTTTTAAAATGAAGAGAGTTTGAAAAGAGGGGAAGAGCATAAAATTGTAACTAGATTTTGATTATATTACTTTGATTTTTTTCACTTCTAAATAAAATATCATCTTGATTACAATAATATTTTCTATAGAGAGGATTCAAGTTACATCCAAATCGATAATAGTGGCCATTTAGTTATTTTGATATTTTGACCGGTTCAAATAAACAAACACCAAGTTATTAAGTGAAATCCGATTAGGAATCACTTCACTTCAACATTAAAAAAAACTTGAAATTTGAAGTAAAAAAATTTAATGCATGGTTTTATCATATAGGGAAAAAACAAGACAAATCTCTCTCTCTCTCTCCTTTTTCAAGTTACAACGGCAGCTAAGCTTGAAAAGAGGATAATTCTAGTTTAAATATGGGTTTATACCTGTAACAAAAAATTGATCAATCAAAAGTTGTTCCTCATAACTAGGCGGAGCATAAGGAATAAAGTGAATCGGAGAGCCTCCCGAGTGAGCTTGCTTAGATAAGATATTAGCACACATCAAGCATTCCCGAGGAATAGATGCAACTCCGCCTTCTAGTCTCCATAAAGAAGATGACGAGTGGCCTCCACTTCTTGCCGCAAACAATGAGTGGGTCCTCGTTGCCAAAATCTCCACTGCAGTTATTGTGACTTGTTCGAGCATTCTCTGGAAGCTCATTATCTAGTGACCCTGGTCATCCCTGATGAGCTCCGCACACGCTGCCTGGTTCGGTGTTCGAATAGACGCATCGACATCCACTCTTACCACTTCACTGGCCGGTGGGGTCCAGTGCGTATCTCTCAAAGAGCTCCCCTGGAAAATCTGGTGGCAAAATCTTCCCCTTATTACATCTTCCATGATGCAGAACATGCACTGTTGAAAAATTTTTGTTATAGACGCTCTGGTAGATTCAAACACCTGAGTACATATAATCTTCCATATTATCCAAAACAAGACAACTCTTTAATCCACTTGGTTAATAAACTTGAATACCATTTAAACAAGAATTTCATCTCAAAACCCTGAATTATTAATTTAGGACAAAAGGTATCACAACATATCATACTCGTATATGTTTTTTTCATCGAGTTTAACATTGAAGTTCCACATCACCAGGTAATACATTTCTCTCAACCTTTGGATTTACTGAATAGATGGAATTGGCTACGCTACACGGTACCATTGTTCTCTTCACATTTTAAAATTCTCTTTATAAAATATTAAATTATAAATAAGGAATTGCATTAGTTGGAAAACGATATATCATGGCTGAATCAAGAAACGAGGCGAAACATTTTTTAGGTGGAAATGCTCCAAACTCATTTCATATCTCAGGTCTGATACAACTGAGTCATACAGCTACCACTAGGGAGAAATGAAGAATTGGCTATTTCTCATTACCATGGCAATAATAAAATGGAAGCAAAAAGAATTCTAAAAGGGAAAAATATTCTGTCATTACTCAATCTTGATCCTCACTATCTTATTTCCCTTTTGTTTTGTGATAATTTATTCACAGGCCAATTTGGTGTCAAAGCCGCTCAAGCATATCGCGAAAGCCTGGAAGGCTGATAGAGGATACCGATAATCCATGGTGAACATGTCTTTCCCAACTTTACCAAACTGCAAGATTACCTTATCTTGATCAGACGCTGGCGGCACAGGCTGAGATGGTGTGGGACCATCAGCTGCTGCCGGCTGGGTTGCTGCAGCAATCAACTGAAAGTTTTTAACCGATGCAACAGTTACTCGGCCACGGAAGTTGAGGCACCAACATTGCAGTTGTTC
>JANTPZ010122225.1:0-17333 GCA_025593235.1 Vachellia pachyceras | reverse complement strand
TTGAATAAGCAAAATGAACTCCATTTCACTTTGTCAATCACAAAACAACTCAATACAGAATAATCCAAGTTTGGCTCAACCGAGACCAAGTATTTACATACAAATCACAAAGTCCAACTCGGATTCTAAGTAATTTATAATGTAAATACATATTGAAAGTGATTACTCCCCTTTCGGCACTTCGAACTCTGGCTCCCTCTATCTTCAAGAGGATGGAGATGTTCAGCTCCTCATAGATGATGGAAACAGGCTCTGAGTGGATGAGTGAAGCATGATGAATGGATGGATGGTGAAGAAAATGGGTGAAGGTAGGGTTTGGAGAGTGTGTAGATGAGAGAAAAGATGAGAGTGTGTGTGTTTCTGCCTTCCTTCCTTAGCATCCTCTATTTTCTCTTCAAAAATAACCTAATTTAGCATTAGAAACGGTCATGGGTCGGATCTCTAAAGCTAGGTCGGGTAAATATCCATCTGGATTAAAAATCTGGTGCTGATACATGATATTCACCGCGGCTAACATGTGGTTTGCCACGGCGAACCTCTCCTGGGAGTTCTTTGTCTGCTTGATTAAACTTTGGTCGCGGCGAACTGTGATTACATCACGGTAAAATTATCCAGAGCTGCTTCCCTTGCCTTTTGCACGGAATTCCTGAAATGAAATAACAAAACTTTGGTAGTATCATTTGCTCATGATGGAATTTAGGCACAATAGCATCACTATTCATGGCATATGAAACCAAAATTGCATTAATCCAAATAAACAACTTCTAATCTCAACTTAAGCACAAAAAGGTCATGTATGGGCCAAAATTGACTCTAAGACTCTGGAAATTCAAGAAGAAAACTAATACAATTAAAGCTCAATCAATCTGATATGGATTTTGTTTCGCAAATTTTCGTCAGTAACTACCATGTATGCTTTGGGTTCTTGGTGAAGGAAAGCTAGTTCAGTTCAATTTCTAGGTTTTTGGGTAATTTTGAGTTAAGGGATTTTGGAAGTGGGCATGGTGGGTAAGGATGATGCTCGAAAAATGTTCTGGCGCTCGACCTCTTGGTCGGCTTCTCGCTCCGCCGCACATAATCGGGACGGTGAAGAAAAGGACTTTGCAGATTCGAATGGGAGTCTTGGTAATATCAACGGGGAAGCTCGCAGGTATCCTCCCACTCCATTAACCCCTCGATCGGAGCAAAGTTACAAGGCCCGGTCATTGTTGCCGCCGTTACAGCCGCTTTCAATTGCTCGAAGGAGTTTGGATGAGTTGCCGAAAGCGAGCTCCGATGATATCGATGAGTGGCCTCATCCCCCAACTCCGCTGGTTTTTTTGAATGTGCTGGTTCTTGACATTGTCGCTGGTTAGTGATCACCATGCTTACTCCGGATCTATTTTTTTTAATTTGCAGAAATGGCTTCTGATCGCTTGACTCCTCGGATCCACCCAAATAGTTTTCTTTGAATGTGCACCGTGGAGTTTTGCCACCAAGGATTTTTTTAAAAAAAAATATACCTACAGTGCCTTTCATGATATAGGGCGCCGTATGCCCTTACTTTCTACTCCCCTCACATACACGCCCCCTTAGAAAGGGTGCCAATTGGGTTAAAAATAGGGCGTAAAAAGTACTTTTTGTAGTAGTGGTAGATGTATTATTAGAGTGTTTGCTACTGGGATTTCTTTGAAATCTCACCCTCCCCCACTAACCATTTTAGGTGAAAGCTTAAGCAAGGGTAAGAGCAAAGAGATTAATGATTCAAGAAGGCATAATGTTGTGCTTCTATGTATTGAAGTTACTTGTTATGGTTAAAATTTAAGTGTTGTTGTAATTATGTAAACTAAACTCCTACATGTATGATAAGGAGTAGCGAAAGCATGCTTTAAGTATTTCCAAATAATTGATTAATCATGATCAAATGAAGTTTAGAAATGAGCATGCTTAAAAGAAGGAATTTCAAATGGTCATTTTTCTTGGAAGAAAGTTAATAAGCTTACCAAGTCAGCAACTTTGGGTTGATGAGAAACAAAGTAAATGAACTCCAAATGAGCTGAACTTTTCTAGAAACATAGTTTACATTGCACAATTTAAAACAAGCCAAAGAACACTGGATTTGAAGTTTTGTACCGAAAGTTATGGTATTCCAAAGTTTGAAGAAAATTACTGAAAAACCTGGGAAAACTGAAAAATTGCCAATTGAACAGTACATTTTTGCGCATTAAACTGTATCAATTGGGCAAGCTAATGACTCAATGGGTATTTTTTTCCTTATATAGGAACTTATAAGCTTCAAATAGAAATTGGAAGCACTCAATTTCTATTTTTCTAGAATTAGTTATGAATTTTCAAAGTTGGCCAATCTGTGAATAGTGATGTGAATAGTAACCCTAAACTTGAAAATTTTATTTTTCACTCTTTGGTTACTCTAAGTCACTAAAGGCCTAAAGGTGCTTCCAAATGGATATAAAATGAAGTTAAAGGCAAGGTTAAGGTGTGTCACAAATAGTGCCTCCATATCTTTAAAGCATAAACTATTGCTACTAGCTCTAAATCATGAGTGGATAGTTTTCTTCATGAGGCTTGAGCTGTCGTAAGGCATAAGCCACTACTCTACCCTGCTGCATTAACACACATCCCAGTCCGTGCTTACTAGCATCACTGTAGACTACATAGGTATGCTTCAGATAAGGGATTACTAGTACAGGGATTGAGGTTAGCTTTCTTTTCAGCTCTTGGAAACTAGCCTCACACTTCTCATCCCATGAAAAAGGTTGGTTCTTCTTGGTGAGCTTAGTCAACACTAAGGCAATCTGAGTGAAGTTCTATATAAATCTTCTATAATAACCCGCTAAACGCAGAAAGCTTCCGATTTTTGTTACTGTCCTAAATTGTTCCCATCTCAGTACTTCTTCTATCTTGTTTGAGTCCACTGTGACTCCTTCCTGAGAGATCACCTACGCTAGGAATTTTACTTCTGACAACCAGAACTCACACTTACTGAGCTTAGCCTATAAACATTTTTCTTTTAAAATGTTCAAAACAATTCTCATAAGCCTTTCATGGTCCTCTACAGATTTAGAGTATACTAAAATGTCATTAATGAAGACTACAACAATCTGGTCTAGGTACTGATGAAAAACACAATTCATGTAATCCATGAAAACTACAGGGCACCAAAAATTCATAATGTCCATATCTTGTTTAAAAGGTTGTCTTGGGAATATCCTCAGCTTTGACATGAAGCTGATGATAGCCTGATTTGAGATCAATCTTAGAAAACACAGTGGCTCCACTCAGTTGATCTAACAAATCATCAATTCAGGGAAGGGGGTACTTGTTCTTAACAGTCACCTTGTTCAGGTTAGATAGTCAATGCACAATCTGAGACTCCCATCTTTCTTCTTAACAAAGAGAACTGGGCTCCCTAAGGTGAAACACTGGGTCTGATAAACCCCTTCTATAACAGTTCCTCTATCTGCTTCTTTAGCTCCTTCATCTCACTTAGAGCCATTCTGTATGGAGTCTTTAAAGCAAGGGATTCCTTAACTTCAGCTTCAATCGAGAAGAAAATTAGATAACCTTAACATCCCTTCCTTAAACATCTCTCTGCCTCAATCTCAAAAATAAAGCTCAGTCTAGCCTCATCATATGGGATCGTTTCTTTAGAGGATAATGCCAGGTTTCAGTTTTTATAGTCAAGTAAAACACTATTGGAAGACAACCAATTTAGACTGATAATGATATCAATATCAGGGAAAGGCATGCATATTAAATCAATCGTAGTGCAACAATGCTCATACTGGACTATACAATTTAGACATACACAACAGGTGACACCACGTATACAAGTAGGGGAAGACACAGTCATATTGTAACACCTTACTTTATCTAATTATCTTCATAATAGACCATCATTGAACCACTTTAAAGCTTTACACAACTTGAAGTGACCAAAGAATTTAAATTTCAAAATTTCCCTCGAGTTACTATTCATTTAGTCAAAAATTCCAGATTTCTGGCTGAACTTTAAAAATTCATAACTAATTATAGAAAATTCCAAATTGAGTGGTTCCAATTTCTACATGAAGCTTATAACATTCCCACAGGGGAAAAATACTCATTTGTCCAAAAACTTAACCAGTCAGTACAATTTATCACATGAATTGTACTGTTCATATGGTCATTTTTAAATCTTACAGGTTTTTCTCTTGATTTAGAAAGTCATAACTTCTTGTTTAGATGTCCAAATTCAATGAACTTAGACTTATTTTAAAGCTCACCATATGAACTTTTTTCTAAAAAAGTTCGGATCAATTTGACTTACTTTACTATTTTTCCCTGTAGCTCAAAGTTGTGGACTTTTCAAGGGTCTTGGACCCCTTTTTAAACTTTACCAATTCCAAAACATGCTTGACTTAAACTAACTTATCTGTGCGTAATCATACATGCATCCATACATATATATACATGCTCATCAAGTAGAGGTTTAGGTACTACATTAATTCCAAAACACTTATATATGTACATAAAGCAACATTACAAAACTTTGCATTCAAAATAACCATAGAAGGTTTCCTCTATTCTTCACTCACCTTGCCTTTGCCTTTGGTTACTTGTACTTAGGAATATTTAGTTTGGAAGAATGAGATTTCAAAGAAATCCTAATAGTAAAAAACACCAAAATATACACCAATATGCATGACAATTATTCATAACTTAATAACATATGCATGAACATGTGATCTTCACAAATTTTCACACTTTACATATGGCCATAGCATTTTATATTCACATAATCATATATTCATACATCACAATTTGATCATACAGAAAGCACAATTTGTAATACCCTTAGTCTATACCATTTAACATATCGAGCGGAAGCGTTTGGAATCACTTTAGTTGGCCACAACTTTTGAAAAATGAAGTTTGAAAATTTTGCTTTTGGGTTGCTATTCATAACTCTCTAAAGATGGCCTTAACTTTAAAAATCATAGTTAATTGTAGAAAAATCGAAATTGAGTGATTCCAAATTCTATGGAAAGATATTTCAATAAACTTGAGAGGAAAAATAAATTCCGGATAGTTTAATTTGAAAATCATGCCCAGTTTGAATTTCAAAAGTTACTGTTCATTTGGTCATTTTCTATTTTTCCAGTATTTTGGCCCAACTTTGGAAGGACATATCTCTTAGCACGGTTATCGGATTTGGATGAATTACTACTCATTTTAAAGAGAAAAATCATATCTATCTGATGGTAAAATATCACATCCTAAGTCACTTACTTTCCTTAAAACGAATCAGTCAACTTTAGGTCCAATTTTATTGACTTTTCCCCCCATTTGCTCATACTTGATCCAATTGAGGTATGGTTGCCTTAACTTGCAATATTAATGCCTTTGGAAAATTTTGACCTATTTTAGCATGCTTGAAAATAAAATCTCCTGCTACACATGCTATCAATTGCAATCAACACATAATACCCTTATGGGTATTTACAACTTTTCACAAATTCTCAACAAACACTTACCAATCCGCTAAGCCTTCTCCTCCTCTTCTTCTCTTCTTGGATAAAGCTAGCCCTATGGTTTGGGTTACATTGATAGGGTAAGATTCTTGGGAATCTTAGTAGTATAAGCAACTATTGTATAATCACATATCATGCATTGAAAACATAATACATGCTCAACTTACTTAGCCTTTAAAATAAAATGCTATGCATACCTTATATATTATACAACATAGCATAAAGACAAATCTTCATCATGTCATAACCTTATCAATCACACCATGGCGTAAAAACCAAATCATAGCAAAGCAAGTATTTATGCAACAAATACTATGAAATATAATTAAAACAATAATTGCTAAGCAACCTCTTCTCCTTACTTTTCTTAATCTCTTAGGTGTCAAGTCCTACCTTTCTAATCTCCAATGGTCCTAGATAACATATAAATGAACAACTCATTAAGACCATTAATCACACCACTATTTCATAACTATTCTTAACTTGCTCTCTTTAACCTTAACTTTGCATCTTTGTATCCTTAGGCTTAAAAATTTCTCTAACATGCTTCTCCCTTATAAATTTGCATGTAGATTTCATTTTTAAGCTCAATAGCTCAAAAGAAATCTCCTTCCCTTTCATTTAATCAAAATAACAACTTGGGTAACTTGTTGCACAAAATTCCAATATTTATTTCTGATGCTTCCAAACTTGATTTCTCACTTATACCCTACACAATTTTTCATTTTAAACACATTGAAATCATCACAATGATCAAAATTACATTCCTTCTCCCAATTTTTCTAGCAGACCGAAACAATACATAAAGTTGCAATAATATGACTTTTCAACTTCTCTTACTTTATACATGCACGGACTTGCTTTCTTACCCCTTCTCATCCATTTCTTATCATCAAAATATCACTTTCCATTCAGATATAAAATTGGACAGCACCTCCCATAGGGTTCTTGATTTCCAAAATTTCATACAAGCATCAGACCAATGCCAAACATACACCAATCAACCCCTTAACTTACATAGAGTTGTTTGGTACCAATTATTTGACCTAAATCCCTCTCTTTCTCATTTTTCCTCTTCTGAACCCTAACTTTCCAGCCATCAAAAGTGTGACACCTCTCTCAAGACCTCTTTAGCTTCATTTTATATCATATTGGAACCATTTTTGGGCCTTGAATAACTTAAATTGACCAAAAAAGTGAAATTAAAAATTTTCACCCGAGATACTACTCATTTGGTCAAATTTTCCAAATTTCTGGCCCAACTTTGAAAATTCATAACTGATTCTAGAATAATCAAAATCAAGTGGTTCCAATTTCTATTTGAAGCTTACAGGATTTTCTATAGGGGAAAAATACTCATGGCTCAAAAACTTACCCAATTAATATAGTTTATTGCGTGAAAAAGCACTGTTCTTATGGTCATTTTTTATTTTTCCAGGTTTTTCTTCAAACTATAGAAAATCATAACTCTTACCACAAATGTCCAAACCCAGTGATCTTGGACTCATTTTAAAGCTCTCCATATGAACTATTTAACTGAACAAATTCAGCTTAATTACACATTGTTTACTATTTTTCATGCCAGCTCAAATTTTGGGTAGTTTTAAGGGTTTTGAAACCTTTTCTTCTCAAAATTGTAAAAACCTCTTTTATCATTTTCATTGCTCAATGCATGACTAACTTATCTAGCTCATTGGCTCATGATCATGCATACATTCACATATATTAACTAATTTGTCATGTAGAGGTTTAAGCTTACATCAACAACATAAAGCGTTTAACATAATAACCATCCATCATACATAACTTAGCAAGTCACAAACATCACAAGGGCCTTCATTACTCATCAATCATTTTGCCTTTACCCTTACTTGAGCTTCCACCTAAAATGGTTAGTTGGGGATAATGAGATTTTTGAAAATCTCAATAGCAAAACTATCTAACAAACTTAGAAAATTGCATGGTAACCTTAAAAATAATTGTGAATTCATGCTAACATAAAATTTGCAACATGAGACAATTACATGAATATGGCCATAGCATACAAAAGCACATATTCACACTTCCATCATCACAAATAATCATTATCAAGCCATTCATAATTTAGAAAACATTTTCATAACATTTTGCTTAAGGTTAGAAGTTTTGCTACCTTGTTAACTTAACTTCCCTTGAACTTGAAGCTCTCTTGATTAGCTTTCCAAATAAGCTCTTTGATTTTTCAACTTCCTAAACATCATATATAAGAATATAACCATCATTTTTAAGTCATCACTTAGCCAAGAGAACTATGAAAACTTAGCAAACCTTCCTCTTGACTTTTATGAACCCTAGAACATTAAAACGTGGTTTGATGATTTCTAAAGCTTCTCAAAACCTTTTCTTACTTTCACCCTACACAATCTCTCATTCTAAAGCTATTGGAAGCATCAAAATCATTAAAATCACACTCCTCCTACCCCTTCTCATGCTTGCCGAAAATCATAACAATAAAGGGCGATTGTGATTTTCAAACTTCCATGATATCTAGGTATTTATTCTTGATTCCAAACCACTTCTCATGCATTATTTAACTTGAAAACACCTCTTCCCTATCAAAACATGAATTGGACAGCACCTCCCCATAAACTTGAAGCCTCCAAAAACTCATACAACAACCAAACAACCACAATATACACACCAATTTACTCCTTATCATGCAAGGAGTGTTTTGCAACCAATTATTTCCTCTAAATCCCTCTCTTTCTCATTTAACCATCAATAATCCTAACTTTCAAACTTTAAAAAGAGAGGTTTAATCAAGAAACTAATCCATTAGAAAGGTAGAGGAGGTTGCAAGGATTAAGAAAAGGTATAGGTTTGGTTGGTAAGTCCTCTTACCTTGCTAGTTTGTGAAGCTTTTCTTCTCTTTGTGCACCCAACATTGGCGTCTTTCTTCCCCCTTGGAGTTGCAGAAATTTCATCTAAGTGGTGAAGAGAAAGAGAAGAAATCTTGTTTAATTAATCCCTTGTAAAAGAATGAAGGGCTAGGATGAAATCTTGAATTAATGAAGTTGATCTAATGGTTGCTAATCCACTAACACTTCTTACACATGCATGGCTCTCCTTTGTTCACATAAAAGGTGTGTACTTGAGGATAAAATGTGGTTAGGGACTTAGTTATTCTAACCAAATTGATTGCCATTTTGTTACTTGATCCCGTTACAACTTATACCGGTAAAACTAACTCTATTCCGGTAACTTTTCTCTACTTTCTTGGAGATGTTTTATTCCTCTTGTAATCTCCACATTTCACTTGCCCATATGACAAAATATTTATCCCAGAAATACCCCTAGAATTCGACTAATTTCAACAGGGTTACTCTACCCTGTCAAAACCACTGAAAACAGGCTACCGTCAAGCAATTTAGCTTTTGGGACTTAAAGATTTTTAGAATTTTCACCGATACTCTAGCCCTTATTCTTTCCTCAAATTGCTTTCTGAAATGTCTGTAATTAATTTTTGGAGAAAATTCCATTTTCAGGGTTTTCGAGTCTTTTTCCCTCCAATTCGGGAAAATCACCTCTATCATATTCTGGGCAATAATTTTATAAAATACTATAAAATTCACTTTATTTTTCTGTACTCTGGTCTTAGATGTTTGAGAACTCCTAATATCTCAAATAATTATTTTTCGGCCAACCGCCCTTCAAAATTCTACAGATGGAAATCTAGGTCGAATTACAAAAATCCTGAATCACGGTTGCGATCAGTGAGTTCTGCTCTATCTACTAGGCATCTGTAAATTTTTATGATATTTTGGTCAACCTTTGACTTTGACCTTAGTCAAATGACCAAAATGCCCTTACCTTTATCTCTTATTTACCAAAATATCCTTACTTTTCTTGCTAAATTCCATTCTTGCCCTTATACTTTCTTACTTAAGGACCTTTATGCCCTTAACCTCTTTATCTAATGACATTTCTATCCTTGGTCATTATGTAAAAGGACCTTGGCATATATATTTAGCAATTTCAAAGCCTTTGGACTGACTTAACTGTGGCCTTTCTGGTCCATTGGCTTTCTCTTTTGTTGTACTTTCTATCTATGGGCCCTAACTCATCTCATGATTATTGGTTTAGCCTTAATTTAACAGTAAAAACATGGATATATTACAAAAAGAGAGCTTAAACCAAAAATCTAAACCGATAGAAAGGTAGAGGAAGCTCAAAGGATCAAGACAGGAGAATCTTTTACCTTGGAGTTTATTGGAACTTTTCTCCTCTTCCTTGCAGCAAGAATGTCATCTTCTCTTGCTCTTTTCCAACTGAAATTGGCGTCCAAAAATGAGGAAGAAAGAGAAGGAACAACCTCTATTACATGTGAAAAGAGGTGAATGACTAGGATCTTTTCTTACATAAATGATGTGATCTAATGGCTTGTATTTGACCACCACAACTACCACTTTTTGGCTTCTTATTGGCTGCCCAATTTTTTCTGGAATTTGGCTAAAAATCTGGTTACAATCTGGTTACACAAACGAAACTAGATTGGTAACCGATTTCCTTGATCCGATATAACTTATACCGATAAAGTAACATTGTTATGATAAATTCTACCACTTATTTGGGGCATTTATTTCTCTCTTTTGATATTCATATATGACTAAAATAAGTGACAAGAATGATCATCACAAGAATACTTTTGGAAACTTTAAGTTTCCAGAAAGTTACTTTATGATGCCATAATACTGATAAAATGGCTTACTGTTAAGCAATTGGATTTTAGGACACCAAAAATTTCTAAAATTCACACTAATATTCTCACCCTTTTCTTTCCACAAATTTCTTCCCAGAATGTCTTTAATTCATTTTTAAAGAAAACCCAATTTCCAGGGTTTTTCGAGTTCTTTTTCCTTTTGATTCGAAAAATCGTCTTTTCTCGTATTATAGGCAATAGTTTTATAAATTACTAGAAATTTTAAACTATTTTTCCTTGCCTTGAAATAAACTATTTGAGGCCTCATGGTACTTTAAATAATTATTTTTGGCTAATTATAAATGCCAAAAATTAACCGATCTTTAAAATTTTATAGGCGTTAATTTAGGTCGATTTAGGAAAAACCGACATCTCTCATTTTGACCAATAACTTTCTCTCTACCTTTTGGGCCTTTGTAAATTTTTTTGATATGTTGGTCAACTACGTACCTCTAGACCTTAACTCAGCCTATGACTACCGGTTTGGCCTTTATTTCAAATTACATTAAAATATGGATATCACAGTTCATAAACAATCATCAATGCAACTATTAGTGTAAGGTTAGTAGTTTTTGCTACCTTGCTTTTCAACTTGCACTTGAACTTTCAAGTTCTCCTTTTGCCTTTTCAAAATGCTTCCTTAGCAATTAACTTTCCTACATACAATATAATATCATGGCTATTAATAACAAGGAAATTCCAGGTCATAAAACACACTAAAACCATGCAAAACTTCCTCTTGGACATTAAGAGCCATAAAGTTTTAAACTTGTCAAAATTAATTCCAATGCTTTCCAAATCATTTTCTCACTTCCACCCTATATAATTTTTAATTCTAAATCCAATGGAAGCATCAAAGAAATCAAAAACTCATTCCTCCTTCAAGAACTCCAGCTGGCCAAAATTGTTCATGAGCATGAGTATTGTGATTTTCCAATTCCTCTTCTTATATAGTTGTATAATCTTGCTCCTGACTTTCTTCTCATGCATTATTACGCTCAAAAGCATCACTTTATAAAAATCGAACAGAATTTCCTCTTAGAGTTTATAATCCAAAAATTCACACACATCATCAACCAACACAATACACACATCAGACAACTCCCTAACATGCATGGATCAATTTCCTACCAACCTTTTCCTCTAAATCTCACTCTTTCTCATTTTCTCTATCTAAAACCAGAATTTTTCAGCATCCAAATCCACCAAGAATCATGAAAATAAATGTATAAGATTGAAAAGGAGAAGCTAGAGATAAAAATATGGAAGATTTCAAGCTTTGAACTCAAGTTTAGTTTGCTTTTTGCTTGAATTCCTTCTCCTCTTGCCCCTTGAAGCTTCACACCATTTCTCTTCTATTCTGGGGCTGGAAACACGAAATAGAGTGGCTGGAATGTTGTAGAAAAACTGATTTCATGTTGAGACAAATTGATCCAAGGGTTGTGGTTGCTTCTTGAAAAGTTATCTTGATCTGAGGGCCATAATTTTTCAGCACTTGATCTCACTTTTTGCACACTTTAAATCAGCATTTATGGGATGGAATTTAGGGGAAAAATCAGATTTTATGTGCCAGCTCAAAAGGATGATATGTGTCCTTGATTCAGTATAACTTATATCGATAAAGTAACTTTGTTCTGATAAATTCTACCACTTGTTTGGAACATTTATTTCTCTTTTTGATATTCAAATATAACTCTCACAAGTGGCCAAACTCATTTATGACATGCTTACTTTTGAAAATTTTATGTTTCCATAAAGTTACTTTACGCTATCACAACACTGATAAAGCAACTTACCCATGGTTAACGGATCAAAGGCCACAAAAAATTCCAAAAATAATACTGATACTCTCACACTTTTTCTTTCTTCAAATTGCTTCCTAGAATGTCTTTAATTAATTTTGAAGAGAAACCAACATCTAAGGCTTCTCCGGGCCTTTTCCTTTCGATCAAGGAAATCACTTTTCTCGTATTTTGGGTAACAATTTTATAAAATACAAGAAATTTTAAGCTATTTTCCCTACTTTGAGATCAGATGTTTGAGGTCTCTCAGTACTTCAAATAATTATTTTTTGGCTACTTATTTAATATTAATACCAAAAATTAAATGACCTTTAAAATTCTCTCAACAGTAATCTAGGTTTATTTAACTAACACTGGGTTTCACATATTGATAGGTGACTTTTCCTTTATATTTTAGGCCTCCATGAATTTTTCTGATGTTTTTGGTCAAACTTTGACCAAGTTGACTTTTGACTTTGGTCAAATGACTAAAATGCCCTTACACTTTCCCTTAGTTGCCACAATGCCGTTACCTTTTTAAAATTCTATTTTGCCTTTATTTTTAATAACATTTGTGTCCTTCCCATAAAGTCACCCATCATGTCATTTCTCCAGGCCAAGCACGCTTAACTGTGAAGTTATAATGGAATTCAATATATTAGGGCTAGGTTGACCGTTATCTTTCCAGTCCATTACCTTCCTCTCTTTATGTTCTACATATCTCTGGACCCTGACTCAACCCATGACTACCGGTTTGACCTTTATTTCAAACTACAGAAAACATGGATATCACAGATACACATATTATACACAAATCCCTCTGCCAAAATCCTCCTTATCTCATTTGACATGGACTCTAACCCATGATGATAGAAGACTTGGAAACTATCATTATGAGTTTAATACCCCCTTCCTAGCCGCCCACAACTGGGTCCAAGATTAGAAGGTGTCAACCCTTTCTGTGATTTCCCACCTCTAGGTCCAAAACTCAAGAGAGTTGACCATTCTTAAGCCACCCACAACTTGGTTCAAGAATTGGAAGGTCCAATAAAATGTCAACCACTATAATCAGTAGTGGAAACTATTGCCATGGACTTTATGATTTACCAACAACATCATCTTCCCATCTCCATCATAACCCAATCCCCAGTAATGATAACAACCATTCAACAACACATACACCATTATGCTCATTGCCATCACATTTTCATTTATAACACAACATTACCGGATAAGATTAGTCAAGAGAATAATTTTCATAGTAACATAGTATTATCCGCTTCACCAACAATTCATAAGAAAACTTATATCTCAAAAGTGACTATGTGTAATTCTCAAAAGAATAATTGCTTGTGGGTTTTTAAATATCACATTAATACGTACAATTTCAAAAAAAAAATTCTCAAACATCTTACAACCAATACAAGCATACAAGATAAATTAAATGTGGTTACCTCTAACCAAAGCAAGTTACATAACCACAATAGTTCGAGCCCAACGATCAAAATCTCAAAACACAATTCAATCCACACAACCATAATTACACATCAATGCAATGACAACCAAAATAATCTCGCACCGACATGAATACCTATGTAGGAGATAATAAAAAATTCATTCCCTCAATCTATCCAAAACACTAATTTTCCTATAACCAAGATTTCTCCAAAAACTCCCAATATCAATGTTTCATTACAAATATCAATTTGTTCCATTTTAAAATTGGTAGCAACTCCTATAACATTCCTAAGGCTCACAAAAATGCTCCATAACATTTTGGATTTACCACAATATCCAAAACAATAGTATTAAGTCTATAATTAAAGAAAAAAATCCTTTTAAAATACTTATATGCTCAAATAAAAAATATAAACTAATAAAATCCTTGATAAAATTCCTCTACACTTTTGGGGACTTACATTGGCAAACTCAAAATTTCAACAAAACCCTAACTCAAAAATATACTATGTTTAGCACAAAAATAATACCATTAAAAATGGCTAAAGCAACTTTCATGAAGTAGGTGAGGTGAAAATGAGAGATTTTGCTTATCTAAAGATCCCACAAACTTGCCCTGGAGTAATTTTAGAAGAACTCCACAGTTAAGCGTGCTAGCCCTGGAGTAATGTGAGGATGGGAAGGACCCATTTGTCATTTGACAAAAAGGTTAAGGGCATAAAGGTCTTTAAGCATAAAAGTGTAAGGGTAAAATGGGAATTATGAAAGAATAGAAAAAGTAAGGGTAATTTGGTAAATAAGAGAAAAGGTAAAGGCATTTTGGTCATTTGACAAAAGTCAAAGTCAACAGTTGACAAAAAATTTACAGATGCCCAATAGACAGAGCAGAACTTACTGATCAAAACCGTGGGTCCCGGATTTTGAGATTCGGTCCAGATTCTGTCTATAGAATTTTGAAGGCATCAAGAGTTCTCAAAGATCAAAGACCAGAGTATAGAAAAATAACGTGAATTTTATAATATTTTATAAAATTATTGCTTAGTCTACGATAAAGGCGATTTCCCTAAATAGAGGAAAAAAGACACGAAAACCCTTGCAATATAATTTTCTTTAAAAAATAATTATAGACAATCTGGAGGGCGGATTGAGGAAAGGAAAATGCCTAGAATGTCAGTAGAAATTAAAGTACTTTTTAATGCCCTAAAAATATTTTGCCCTCCGATAGCATGTTTTTCAGGGGTTTTGACAAGATAAAATAAACCTGTTAATTTTAGACAAGTTCTAGGGGTGCTTTTGGAATAAGAATTTCACCATAATTATAAGGAAAATATGGAGATTAAAAGAGGAAGAAAATATCTCCAGAAAAGTAGAGAAAAATTTACCGGAATAAAATTATGTTTACAGGTAAAAGTGTAATCGGTAGAAGTAACTGAACGAAAATTTGTTAAGTTGGGGTAACTAAATCCTAACCCCCTAGTTACCTCTTAGTTATCTTCATTAAACACTAACCAATGAGAATTAAGCATATGAATAAAAGGTGGAGAAATTTCAACCATTAGATTAAGTTTAAGTTTCAAGATGTGATCTTAGCCATTAATTCCATTATGAGAGATTTAATTAAAAGACCAATTCCCTTCCTTCTTCCTCATTTTGGCTGACATATGGAGCTGGAAGTTGGGAGAGAAGTGACGCCATTTTCACCTCTCAAGAGAAGAAAATGTTCCAAGAAAACTTAAGGTAAAAAGCTAAACCATCCAACCATATACCTTTTCTTGATCCTTGTAACTTCTTCTACCTTTCTATTGGTTTAGAATTTTGATTAAACCTCTATTTTACAAGATTTAAGATTAGTGTTCTTGAGAGAAAAAGTGAGAAAGAGAGGGATTTAGAGCCAATAATTATGTGCAAAAGACTCCTTGTACAATAAGGAGTAAATTGGTGTGTATGTTGTTGTTGTTGTTTGCTTGATGTACAAAATTGTGGAAGCACCAAGATTAAGGGGAGGTGCTATCTAAATTTCCATTTGATATGGGAGAATGATATTCAAGCCAAACAACACATGAAAATTAGTCTGGGATCAAGAATATGTGGTTTTATATGTTGGAAAGTTGAAAAATCATTTTTCTCTTCTTGTTGAAGCATTTCGGCCAAACCTGGAAAAATGGGGAAGGAGTGTGATTTTGAGGATTTTAGTGCTTCCATTAGCTTTTAAATGAGAAATTTTGTAGGGTTAAAGTGAGAAAGGAATTTGGGAAGCATTAGAAATTATTATGACAAGTTAAGTGTTCTAGGGTTTTAGAAAAATTCAAGAGGAAATTTAATGGAAGTTTAAAGTACTTCTTGTCTTGGAATGGCTTATGATTAATAGCCATGATGTTGTGAATTATGTAGGCAAGTGTTTGGTGCTAGGAACTAATTTCCAAGTTGAGCAAGAAAGCTTACAAAGTCAAGGAAAGTTAAAGAGCTAAGGTAGCAAAACCATCTAACTCTAATTTAAATGGTTATGAAAATAATTATTGAATTTATGCATGACTTGTTTTGAAAATCTTGGATGAAAGTGTGAATGTGTGTTTATCTATGCTATGGCCATATGCATTTGTTTATCACATGTTACACTTGTATGGAATTACATTGATGTTTGATATGGTCATGCATTTTATGAAATGAGTTAAATAGTTTTGCTATTAGGATTTCAATGAAATCTCATTCTTTCCAACTAACCCTTTCTAGGTGGAAGCTTCAACAAGGGTGAGGAAAAAGTGGTTGAGACTTGAAGAAAGTTTATGATACTCTTTTGTTAGTGTTTTGGTTATGCAAACTTAAGGCAACATAAATTTCATGTTTTCATGTAATTATATAGATTAAACTCCTACATGAGTGCTAGCCCAAAATGAAGTGAATGCATGCTTTAGACATAGGTGGAAGCATGTTGAAGTATGAGTAAAAGAGATGAAACAATGAGCATGCCTAAAGGGAGGAAATTTAAATGGCAATTTTTCTTGAAAACAAGTTAGCTTACCAAATCAACAACTTTGGGCTAACGTGAAATATAGTAAATGAAGTCCAAATGAGCTGAATTTTTCCACAAAAATATTTCATATTGCAAGTGTAACATCCGGAAAATTTGACCAGAGCCTTTTAAGAGAAAATTGAGGCTTTAAAAAATTATTTGCAGTTCACTATATCTCATAAATAAATGATTGGGTCAT
Source organism: Vachellia pachyceras (assembly GCA_025593235.1). Classification (NCBI taxonomy): domain Eukaryota; kingdom Viridiplantae; phylum Streptophyta; class Magnoliopsida; order Fabales; family Fabaceae; genus Vachellia; species Vachellia pachyceras. Next base: position 634 of record JANTPZ010122225.1, on the reverse strand, counting down.
TTTATCTTTGGGAATTTATTCCTATTTTTTGGGGAAAGTTCAAGAAAAATAGGAAGGAGATAATTTTATCAAATAGAGAGAATTCCCCTGGGCAATGTACCAGACTTAGAAATTCAAAATTTGATGGGAAATAATTATTATGTAATTTTCAGTAATTATAGAATATTGACTAATTAAGGTGAGATTAGTCAAAATTAATTACTGAAAAATAGTTTGGAGCTCAGAAAAATTCAGAAAAAAATAAGGATAATATACTTTGGGAATTATAAGACATTTTAAAAGTTGTTTTATTCCCAAAGTACCCTAAGCAAAAGATTAAAAGAATTTAAGAGCTAATTAAACTAATATGGATCTTTATTTGGAGAAATTCCAAATAAATACCTGTGAGGATAAAGAAATTATGATGAGGACTAGTTAATAAGAGAAAAATGTGGAGAATAGATTATGGTAATGATAAAAAAAATAATTGGAGAGTCCAAGTAATGGAATTATAAAATAGGAATTTATTCTGGTATAAAGTATACTGATATAACATATGAGCTTCCTACTATTTTAAATGAACAAGAGAGCACCACTTGTCAAGCCAAGAATAGTGAGGATTTGGATGACTTTTATCCTCTTGAACGACCAATTA